>JAJKFI010000166.1:834605-864742 GCA_029204185.1 Lerista edwardsae | reverse complement strand
GTTGGTTAGGATTGTGCTACGAGTGTTAAGGGTGGCTTACTTATCACTTAAAAACCCAGTAAAATTATGGCACATTTGCGACAGTGCTGGTCCAGTGCAAGACCACTGTGCCAGCACAACACCAGGTTAGGATTGTGCCCTGAGAAGCAGGTTAGAAATGCAAGCGGCAAAAATACGAGCGTGAAAATACACTTTGAGGGCCAAATCCTATCCATCTTTCCATGGCTGATGAAGCTGTGCCAAAAGGGCATTCACTGCATTCCACGGTGAAGGGGTAGTTATGGAGACCTTGTCCAGGTAAGGGAATGTTTGTTTCCTTATCTCAGGGTTGCATTGCGTTTGCTTCAGTGTTAGAAAGTTGGATAGGATTGGGCCCCCAGTATCCACTTCCGCCCCTTACAGCAATCACTGCCTGCTTCTGCTCTCACCTGTGTGGACACGGAGGTGCACCTTGAGATGGTGGGAGGATCTGAAAGATTTCCCACAGAACGGACAGTCTTTCCCACAGCCCCGGCGAGATCCATCCAGGCGTGGCTGCCCTTGCACATCTGGGAAAGACACAACAGAGGCAAGAGGAAGAGATTTTAGGATGTGGAGATTCCAAGGTTCCCTGAGCCTCCCAATTCAGTTACCAATTTTCTCCCATTTCAGAGCCCCTACAGAGCTTTCTTTGCTACAGCACACAACCTGATAACGCCTCACCTCACACCCCCTTCTCCCCATAATAAACAATCCCCTGCTCCCTACAAGGACAGCCAGGCGGACTACATAGCAAGCTTTGGATTTTTTACCACTTTGTCATCTGATGATTGCTCTGAATGAAAGAAAAAAAACTTCGAAAAACAAAAAGCACTCATGACAGAATACTGGCCTCTGTTGCAACTTGTAATGCTTGTGAATAAAAGCACAGCTATTGTTAATGTGTATTTAGGGTTTAGGACCTAAAAAACGTTGTGCAACAAGTTGCAGAAAAATTGCTGTTTTTTACATTTTTGGAAACGGAAACATAGGAAGGCTAATGTAGGAGAACACCAAATTTGGGCTATGATACGCTCATTGGAAGTTGATTTAAATGTTTTAGGAAATATTGTGTAGAGGCGCAATCCTAACCTGGAGTTAGGCTGGCACAGTTAGGCCAGCAAAGTTTGGCTGGCACAAGGGACACCATAAAGTATGTTTGGACTATCTTGGAGTCAGAGGCCAGAACACAGACATGCTCCATCCTCCCTGACTCTGAAAGAGGTCCAAATGTGCTTTACAGTGGCCCTTGTGCCAGCCAAACTTTGCTGGCCTAACTCCAGGTTAGGATTGTGCTCTCAGTCACATCAATGTCTGAATGCGCTCCCCGCCCCCATTCTTTTTTTGCATTTAATTCTTAGGGTTTTAAAAAATATATAATAATTAACATTTAAGAAAGCAAATGCTCTTCCACATTTAAAGTGGAATTGTTGAAACTACAGCTCAGGCACACACCCTGCCTGAAATGGAAAACCACTGGGTACGACTGCAGTGGCAGTCAGAAGTGGGCAAAATCCCCGTGACCTTAATAGCTGCACAAAATAAGAACTTGGGAGGGACAAATTAAACATTTAAAAAGCACCCTAATTCAGCTTTTACACTAAAATAAAATAAAATCCCCACTTGGGAGCACAGCCTGGAAACAGAGGTGTTTTCCCCATGGAGGTACCATGCCATTTTCCATGGAAAGTCCCCTCCCCCTAGGGTGGCTATTTACCCTGAACATGCCATTGCAGGAACTGCCCTGTTTGCAGTGCCCTTTTGTGAAGGCATCATTCAGGAATCTTTCCTGTACAGAATCTGGCAAGCACTGTATTTCCTGACATTAAACCCCTTCCTCCTTTTTGCTCATTTCCTCTACCCACAATTTTAAATAATCATCAGCTTGGCTGAGAAGGGAGAGAGACAACTTCAAAGTTGAAGCTGAACTAAAAAAAAAAAAAAAGGAAGAAGCTTTCCTTTACATTCTTGGGGCCAAAAACTATTCTGGATCCAGTTCTATGTTATCTACTGGTGGGGTCATTCTCCCTACATTCTCCCTACTGTTGTATTTTATTTTAGTCAAACTCTGAATCTGTTGCTTGAATGGGAGATGGAGAAAGTGTCACAGCTGGTAGGTTTACAATATCTCTTCCCTCTTTTGTATCAGGCTCTCGCTCTTACTAGGTAGGGCTAGCGGATGGAGGAAGCCATATCACTTTGAGGTCAAATCCTCACCTGGAGTTAGGCCAGCACAGTTACGCCAACAAAGTTTGCCCAGCACAAGGGATACTGTAAAGTATGTTTGGACCACTCTTGGAGTCAGAGAGGCCAGCACACAGTTGTGCGCCATCCTCCCTGACTCCGAGAGTGGTCCAAATGCACTTTATGGTGGCCCTTGTGCTGGGCAAACTTTGCTGGCCTGGGCCGGCCTAACTCCAAGTTAGGATTGCATCCTGAATTGGCAGTGGCAGATATTGTTGGCATTTTGTTAGCACTGAGTGCTGTGGCCTAAGTGCTGATGAACTGTGTTGGCTCTGTGAGAAAGATACATATACAGAGCAGAAAGGAAGCTTATGAATGCTTGCATAGTGAACTTTTAAATAGGGCACCCTCGGTTGAAGAGATCCGGAATTCACCACACTGAATGGATTCATCTCGGGGCCTGGTTTTCAATTATTGTATTGAAGGTGATGAATTCCGGTTCTTACCAGCTGAGGGCACATTTAAACAACATATCCACTGTGCAAAAGTAACTTGGTAAAATCCCCTCATGGAGGTTTCACTATCACAATGTAAAGTGATTCATGACTTGGGGATTTCATTTTATTATGAGCTGAAGACAAAATGCCAAAACTGAGTATTAGGGCCTGCCTACCCCATAGATTTAAACAGGCCCAGGCTGGAGGTGGAGAGCTCTTGAATAATTCTTGTCACCCTCCCCTATCTACTCAGATTTGCTGGGGGAAGGTCAGGAAAATGAACCCATAAACATTTCAGGATAGGTATTGTCCTTTTTTTAAAAATAGGAAATTCTATAATGTTCTGCAATTTAGCATCAAGTTGCATAACATAACCAATTTTTGTGACACAGAGTTCAAGTTTCCTTCATGCAGAACTCAGCGTGTTGAAGAGAACCCCCACAGCTCATTTCACCAGCATCCATTTCCCCAAACTGGCCTGAACTAGGAAGCAGGAGTAATGTAAGCATGACAAACCACAGAACAACAGCCAAAACATTACCTGATGTAACTTGAACTGTTTTAACCGCTGGGAGCAAGCATTTGGTCATACAGAACAGGCCCTTAGGCTTTATTCAAACTTATAAAGAGTGGCTGGCCTGGCCTGTCACTTCCAAGCAGAATCTTTACAAAGTCTGGTTCCAGTGGCATTCCTAGAGGGGGTGGCTTAACACTAAGTTTTGCAGGCGCCTGAGCCTGTGTAAAGTAACCCACACCCTCGCCTTTAGCGCCATTCACAACTTCAAGGCTTTGCACAGAGGCTGCTTTACCCAGAAGATCAGGCTCCTGCAAAATGTAGGGTTTCCCTCCCCCCACAGAAATGCCACTGACTGGTTCTTTGATTTTGGTCTGTGCTTGGCCACAAATGACTAACCTGGGCTTTCTGTGGGAAGGCACAAGGGAGCAATCAAATCAAAATGTTATAGTTGGGCTGATATCTACTTAAATATTTTAAAACATTTAGGGCACAATCTTAACCTGGAGTTAGGCCAGCAAAGTTTGGCCAGCATAAGGGCCACCGTAAAGCGCGTTTGGACCACTCTCAGTCAGAGAGGATGATGCATGCCTGTGTGCTGGCCTCTCTGACTCCAAGAGTGGTCTAAACATACATTACGGTGTCCCTTGTGCCAGGCAAACTTTGCCGGCCTAACTCCAGGTTAGAATTGTGCCCTCAGCAGTAGTGTACTACGTTATTCAAATGTCACCAACACAGAGGAGGAAGACTTGATTTGCTGGCACCAAGGGTGTCAAACCTAAGGCCCAGAAGCCGGATGCAGCCCTCGGAAGCTGGCCTCTCTGACTCCGAAAGTGGTCCAAACATACTTGTGTCCCTTGTGCCGGCCGAACTTTGCTGCCCTAACTCCAGGTTAGGATTTTGCTCTCAGTGAAGTACCTAGAGGGGGAATCACAGCACTAAGTTTTGCAAGCAGTCGCTCCCCCTCCTCTTCAGAGCCATCTGGAAGCCAACGTACAGTAGCCTCCGTTTTGCTCCAGCCGCTGGAACGGTGCTGTGATTCCCCTCTAGGTAAGCCTCTGCAGTTACTAAACACAGACATTTGACCTTCCTTTGCCACAGCTCAATAGTGGCAACCAGGCAACCACAGTGCCTGCCCACCATTCAGGCTACTACCAAACTCAGAATTTTTAAAATTTATGTTTTTATTAAGCATTTTCCCAAGATGCACCTCAAGCAAACGTTGCTTCCCCTCCTGGTTTTGATGTACAGACTGGCCATTACTAAGACTGACTTGGAAACTCGCCTCGGGCAGCAGATGGGTGGGAGGTACTCACCTCCACCTGCCCAATTGCCTCCACTGCTTCTCTTCCCACTTCCTGGATTGGAAGAAGGATAGAGGAAAAGGAGTGACCCTCCCTCCCTCCCACTCCCCCTCTCCTCCACTCAACTCTTTCATCTGTCTCCCATCTTCTAGGGAGTTGGAAGAGTAGAGCTTTGCCCATCACCAGGTGAGGGAGGGCAGCATTTGGCTTAAGACGCCAAGAAGTTCTGCTCTGACCCTGCCCTTACTCATCACCCTGCCGTTACTCATCGTTTCTGCCAACTGGATGTATTCCCTAATTTCACACCCACCGCACCTCTCACACACACTCTTTTGTTTTTATGAACTGAATGTGAGCTTTCAGATTGACGCAAGCTCAACCACACACTCTTTTGTTGTTGCAGCTGAGGAAGAGTTCTGTGTGACTTTGATTTCCAGTGCAAAAACCACGGACTGGTCTACAGGAGGGTACTGCCTCCCCTGCCTCATGCTTCCGATTCTGTAAGAAGAACCTCTTGTGTGTCACAAAAGTGTATCTTTCAAACACGGGTACCGAGCGACGATCGGGGCCCTGCCCGGCCATACTTGCCCTTTTCCCCCTGGGTCAGCAGAGTCGGGCTGGCGTTGGCTGCAGTGGAGGCTCTCACGTTGGAAGGGAGCCAATGTCCGGTGAGCAGGTGAGAACTCAGCGATTGTCCCTTGCTCCACTCCCGGTCTCGGGACAGGTGGCTTTGCCGATGCAAGGCCATCTGCTGGAACGTGGCGAAGGTCCGGGTGCAGTCTGGGCAGTGGTGGGTCCCTCCGGGGTCCTCTCTTGCGTGTTTGGACCCCCCGGCGTAAGGACGTTCCCGCCACTGCTGGCCGCTCTCCACTGCCCGGGCCGTGGCCTGCAGTCGCTCCGCACAGCTGGCGTCACCGTAGCCCAGAAAATTGCTGGTGCCGGCCTTGTCCGTGGGCCGAGGGGAGAGGAGTGACGGGTAGAGGGCCTCGCACCCTACAAGCAAGCTGTGCGCTGACCGGCCGGGGCCCTGCCCCCTTTGTTCACTCTGGAGGCCCAGCTTGCTGAGATGGACTTTCATGTGGTTCTTCAGGAACCAGGGCTCCTTGAAGCCTCGCCCACACACCTGGCACTTGTGGTCAAAAGAGTCTTTGTGCTTTCGCATGTGGCCCTTGAGGAACCAAGACTGCGTGAAGGCTTGGCCACAGACCTGGCATCGGAACTCAGTAGGCGTGGGGGCGGCGGGGGCAGCGGGGGTGGAGGCGGGAGGGGTGGGCGGGACCGGAGGGGCAGGGACCGGGACCGGGACCGGAGGGGTGGGCGGCCGAGCAGGAAGGCCGTGAGCCTGCTGGTTGTGCCACTGCAGGTCCGCCTCCTGCGCGGCGGCGAAGGTGCACTGCCCGCACTTGTAGGGCTGGTGGAGGATGCGGAGGTGGCGCTCCCGCTCGGCCGCAGTGCGGAACTTCCCCTTGCAAAAAGGGCAGCGGAAGGTGGGTGGGGGGGGGGGTGGCACAGGAACAGCAGGCTCCTCCTCTTCCTCCTCCTCCTCCTCCTGACCCCGCAGAAGCGCCCGCTCCTCCAGCTCAAGCAGCAGCCGGCTCTGGTGGCTGAGGCGGGCGCGGGCCTCGGGGCAGTGAGAGCGCAGGTGGAGTCGCAGGCTGGCGCGCTGCCCTGCCTGGTGGCCGCAGTAGGGGCAGGTGAGGGGGTAGGAGCCGGTGTGGATGCGGGTGTGGAGGGCCAGGATGCTGTTGAATCGGAAACGCTTGCCGCAGATGGGGCAAGGGTAAGGGCGGGCCTCACCCCCTGACCCTCCGGGCCCGTTGGAGTAGCGTTGCAGGTCCAGCTCCCCATTGAAAGCCAGGGCGTCAGCTCCATCGCAGGAAGAGGAGGAGGAGGGGGAAGGGAGGGCCACACTGGTGGGGTCGGCAGAAGGCAACTGGTAATCTGCACCCTGCAGAAACATGGAGGGGGAAAAAAAAGCCATGATTTTTTGTCCTATCCTGTTTCATACCTTTCAGGCTCCACTAAAGCTGGTGGTGAAGCAAAGGGAAAATCAAAATAACTTCCTGCAGCAAAAGGTGAGGGCTATTGCCTGCAAACCAGTAGCTGAAATGTTACCTGCAGATAACAACCCACCCCCAAACTCCTTTTCATGGCAGGCACGGTGAGAAGGGAAGCATCTCTTTTTGCAGCAGATAACTAGGCCAGGCCTTTTTCCAGAGAGCAGGCTGCAAACTAGTAATGGATATGAAGCCAAACAACACCCCTTTATATGAGTGGGAGGGCAAAGGCTCTGCTTGCTCTTCGGGAAAGAAGCAAACAGAGGCTTCCTTCCAACAGCAGGCTTGCTGTCTGCAGGCCCAATAATCAATAGGTCTGATTTCTCATCTGCAAAGAAAGAAGAGTGGATCTCAGAGAGAGATATAAGGGAAAGGATGGCTAGGCCTGTGTAAAGACCAAAGAAAGGGAAAGATGACCAATATTGCAGTTGGAAAATGAGGGGCAGAAAATCTTGCTCACAGATTATGTCAGTGGTTTCCAAACTTGTGGGTCAGGACTAGCGGTGTTATGCTGCCGGAACACTGGGCGGGACATCCGGGTGATCGACAGCCTGCCCATTGCGTTCCTCAGCGTTACGCCGTTTGCGTAACATACGCAAGCGGCATAATTGGTTACGCAAACGGCGTAACGCTGCAGTACGCGACAGGCAGGCTGTCGATCACCCGGATGTCCCACCCAGCGTTCCGGCAGCATAACACCGCTGGTCAGGACCCACCACTGGGTTACAAGCCAATTTCAGGTGGGTTGCAAAGCACTTAGAGCAGCCATATTGAAAATATAGGAAGATGAGACACTGGAAAGGGAGTGAGCTGTGTAGTTGTTTTGTTTGTGTCAAGGTTGTAAATAGGCTTTTTTTCTTTTTGATTTCCCTTGCTATTGGAAAATGACTGGGAAATAACCCAATTTATTGGTGCATTCTTAGGAAAGCAGCAGGCTCTGGTGTCACAATGACGGCACTTCTGGCCATGACAACTCTTCCAGTGGGTCCCGGACATCTTGACATTCTAAAAAGTGGGCCCTGGTGCTAAAATGTTTGAGAACCACTGGGCTATGTAAGTGGTTCTCAAACTGGGAGCCGCGGAAACTAGCCAGGGGAATAGCAGAATCCTTGCAAAAAGTCTGCTGCCCTATACAATGTATAGGACTGTGTCCCTAATGGGGAGCCACAGGCGATAGCCTAGTAGGTCAAGAGTACCGCCAGTCAAAAATGTTTGAGAACCACTGGGTGATGTGATTGTGTGAGGGTCAGCTGGCGGGGGGGGGGGCACACAAAACCATTTCAGTCCTTCCCCTTCCCCAACCCTCAAACACCAGCTACTCACCTCCATGGTGCTCCTGATCACATGCTTCAGTCCTTGATTGGTAGAAGGGCGGCCAGTGAGATGTAACCTGACATCTCACACCTGACAGGAAGGTAGGCAGGAGCATGAGCTGCAGGAAAAGAATGGAATGGGGAGGACAGGAGGATAATTTCAGCCCGGAAGGCTCCGTCCATTAAGGGCACAGTGGCCATTTCACAGCTCACTGTGGGTCACCCATTCATGAATTTCGTTTACAGAGATTTCACCAGGACTTAAGCTGTCAAGGCTCAACCTTAGCATGTTTCTAATGCCAGGCTTAAGTCAGACACATATGCAGTAAGATGAAACTGGTGTCTGAACATGTCCAGAGTGTTTTTCCCCTCAACACTGAACATGTAGAGGAAGTTCCAGTAACTTAGGGGAAGAGCTTCCCCTCAGGGTTCTGTTTCCAGATGTGTTTCAAGTCCAGCATTGCATCAGAAATTAAGAGCGGGCTTTCCCTAACTATATAAAAAATGCCCTCCTTATTTAAATTTTCCTGAGGTCCACTCTTCTGAGTTTCCCTGGGCATTTTAATTCAGTCCATGGCTTTTTAGTGCTTGTTTTTCATTTTCAGTTTTCAGCTGTCTTGTCTTCTGGCTGTGTTGCTTTTAGATCATACTTTTATTATTGTTTTTATCTTTTAGTTTCCTTGCTTGTTTTCTGTTTATTTTTATAATTGGAAGCTTCCACAATAACTTTTTTTATGATGCGGCAGGTAATTTATGAAAGACCTTATTCCAACCCTGTTCTGACAAAGCACAATAATCCTTGTTTCTTGCCCAAAGGAAAAAAATTATTTATGTTCTTTTCCTATTTTGATTAGAAAAGAGATGTACAGACGCTAACAAAAACTATACACTTTGTGGGTCTTCGGCCTACATTCCTGGAGTTGCTAAGGCAGAACTGGCCAAGCCAAGCCAAGCCAAATCAACAGCTGTCAGGTGGCAACCCAGATATAGGTTGCCCTCAGCTTGCTGCTTCTCCCTTTCCTCTTTGTCCACTTTCCTCTGGCCAATGGTGTAGCTAAGGGAGCAGGGTGTATATTGCCCCAGGTTCCATACCATGGCTTTCCGACCGGAAGGTTGGGAGTTCAAGACTGCGTGACGGAGTGAGCTCCTGTTGCTTGTCCCAGCTCCTGCCAACCTAGCAGTTCGAAAGCACCTAAATGCAAGTAGATAAATAGGGACCACTTCGGCAGGAAGGGAACGGCGTTCCGTGCGCTACGGCGTAGAGTCATGCTGGCCACATGACCACGGAAGCTTGTCCTCGGACAAAACGCCGGCTCTACAGGCTTTGAAACGGAGATGAGCACCGCCCCCTACAGTCGGTCACGACTAGACCATTCGGTCGTGGGGAAACCTTTACCTTTACCATGCCTATGGGGGTGTTCTGGAGGTCTCGGACTGGGACTTGGTGAAAAAAGCACCTACTGGAGGCCTCCAGAAGGCCCTCTGAGGCCTGGCTGGGGCACAACAATGTAGTATGGGAGGTGTTAAACATTTAATTTGTGTGATCCCAAATGCCAGATATCTGGGAGGGCGTTTCTGGGAAAGGGTGGGTGAGCCAGGAGGTAGCCCGGCCTGGGGAGGGGGATAAAGCTGGGATGTGGCCGTTAGGAGAAGCCCCAATTCAGGCTGCGCAGGGGACACCGAGGGGACAGCATTGTTGGAAGTCTGCTACTGCAGCTAGTCTGCTACTGCATTCTGGTGCATGTAAACCAATGTGTGTGGGAGGGTGGATCGTGGGTGGAGAGTGTACCAGGGGTGGGGAGGGGAGCGATCCAGTGGCAATGGCGCATGTCGAATCTAGTCCTTAAAAAACCTCCCTGCCCTTTCCCCCTCCTTGGACATATGCCACCCAAATAAGTGAGGTGCATCTGAGGAGACCCATAGGCAGCTTGAGGATTTACACAGAGGTAAACAACAAAGTTTTTACTTGCTTTCAGTTTGCCTTCAGGTGGCCCCCCTTTACCATAAAATATTTTGGGTGTGGCTGCAAGCTGCTGCGTGGCAGGGAACAGGATTGGGATCTTTATGTAACAACACCCCTGTCACCAAACATCTCCCAGGGCTTCAAAAAAAAAAAATCTCACAGGACAAGCGCTTGCATGTAAAACATCCCAATACTTTGCAGAGCCAAGCAGAACGCACACCCACTGCTCTGAATAACAGAGAACCTACGCTTCCTCGGAAGCCAATAAAAACAGAGGCACTCAGCTCTGGGACTCGTGAAATGGGATATGAATGCATTGCATTGGTATCACTTGCTACAGAAAGGCGTTCTTCCGGCCTCTCCTACTATACCACCCTTTCCAGATATTGCTACTCCTCTGAGAGCCGTACACAGAAAGCCTGGACGTATAATAGGCTAGACAACGGCTATTGCCTGCAACTCCTTCCCTTCGCCGTTGTCCTTAGCTGATCTGCTGCGATTAGCCTGCATTCTAGTTTCTGGGGGCGAGGATGTCAGAAACGGGACGCAGGCAAGCCGGGCACTTTCCAAAGGGAAGCTCTAATGGGGATGAAAATATGACTGCACAGAACATTTTGCAATGCACCAGGAGAAGGAGGGACTGTGAATCATTGGCAGGAAGAGGGAGAGAAGCAGAAGCAGCAATGGGACAGTGTGGCTGAAGAAAGGGAAACGCAAGGGGTCAGGAAGCAAGGGCCTAACAGTGGAGCAGTGGAAAACGCAAAGTTGAAGAGGCTGAAGAGACTTGATTTGGAGCCAAATGGAGCCTTGGGGCGGGTGAGAAGGCCCTTCTTCTTACCTGCGATTGCCACTCGGAGCAATAGGGCAGTAAGTAGAGCACACCCTACCCCCTGGGCAGAGAGCCCAGAAAACCTGTGAAACCCCACAGAGGGTGGGCTGCCCCCCTTCAAACTATGCCACGGATATGGACCCTTCACCAGTGTTCCCACTCATCTCTTAAAACACTTGTGATGTAGAAGGCAGTTTGTATGCTCTGAGCTACATACATGTGATGATATGCCCCCAAACCAGAAGCAGATGTGCCTTCAGTTACACCCAAACATCCCTCTCCACTTATCTTCTCTGCCCCAGGCAATGACTGTGGAACTAATCCATAATTTATTTATTTTTTGGGGGGGGGGGGGGAACCTGGATTTCTTCAAATTAAATCTTCCCGCTCCTCCTGAAGCAAACCAAACTACAAGTACAGTCCTCCTCTGCAATCTTCCTCACTACTCCCAACTGCAGAGGAAGATACGAAAACAAAGCAAAAATCCATAAGAGGATCTTCTCCTAGATAATCCGTCCAAGCACTAGGCACTTCTTTTTTGGCCCATGAGCCTTCCTCACTGCACCTTAGGCCTGGCTCCGGCCTTGTCTCTATAGACCGGCAAGCAAAGGAAGCAGCAGAGAAGGCAGTTCATGGGTAGGGTTACCAGATGCAAACTGAGACAGAGTGCCTCTACCTTTAACCATTGTATAGCAGAGGGAATTTGGGCAGGTGCAGCTCATCATGGAAGGGTTTCAAAAGCTGGGGACATTTTGTGAATCTGTGAAATCAAGGATGGCTCCTCATCACAGCTGGCCCATTCAGGAGGCCAGCTGAGGCCAAGTGCCTCAGGCACTTGGGCAGGGGTGCCCCCCTATGCCTGCCCTCTTGCCCCTATGGCTTCTCCTCCTCCTGCCACTCCGTGAATGGAAAAGAGTGAGACGGAGTAGGAATATGATGGGCTACTTTTTCAATCCAGGGAATGGGATCGGCAGAGGTGGGCATATGACCAGATAAAGGGTGGCAGCAGTTGGCACACTGAGGTATTGGGCCAGCCCTACCACTGATTCTCTCGTTGTGAATGGGTGCATCACCCAGGGCCTATAAGAGGTGGGTGAAAGGGTAAATTGTATCAAGGTCCAGGAGCCAAAGGATGGTGCCCAAACATTTCCTAGGAGCTTACATTTTCCTGTCTCACCAGGGCCCATGAGGGGGGGGGGGTGCAGGTATCTGGGCCTGGGGTCAAGAGGGGTCCTGAGAGCCAAAGGAGAGGAGCCAGAAATTTCCTGTGATCTCAGAAAATGTTTGCATATCCAGTACTGGGTGAAGACTAGAATTCACATTTTGTGTAAACCTACACAGGTAATTTGTAGGAATTATAATCCAATGATCGTATAAAATTATGAACCAGTGGAGAAGGGGCCCAAAAGAAACTATGAAGACACCCAAAGGGGGCCCAAAAGAACACTGTACCCCAATAAAGTTCCTCTCTCAGAGAACCTGCCCTTACCTTGTCTTCAAACATGCCTTCACCCTCCAGTTCCATGGCCAAGGTTTAGATGAACTTTAACTCATATTTAAACTATACTATGGATGTGATCTGGTGTTAAAGGTTATTTTGTTTTAGTTACGTTTTTATCCCAACCACCCTCCAAGCTCTCTGCCTTTTATCCTCATGACAATCTTGTGAGCAGTTGCTGACGCAGCCAATGGGCCACCCAGGGACAGAGGAGAGCCATCCCCTCTGCTGGTTCCCTGCCCCCATGCACTGCTCTGCCCCACCTCCATTTTGGAGCCACATGGGGACAAGGGAGGGTGGGCAGGCCACATAACCCTCACCTCTCCGAGCCGCCTCATCACCATCCTCCTCCCACTCCAGCAGACTGTGCTCGGGGCATTTGCCCCCTCCCTCAAAATGGTTGGATCCCGACTGCTTGTGAGGCAAGGCAAGGCAGCCAAGAGAGAACAACTAGTCTAAGGTCACTCAGAGCCCATTCCTATACATGTCCCGAGTAGACATTGTAGCCAATGGGACTTACTCCCAGGTAAGTGTGGATAGGATTGCAGCCTCAGTGAGTTTCTTGCTGCATGGGGATTCAGAACAAGGTTTTCCCTATACCTACAAGGTTTCCCTAAGGTTTTCTCCTCGTTCCACTATACCAAGCCAGCTCTTTCATGCCCTCTTTCCAGGGTACTGTGAGGGGCACTTCTGTACAGGCACACAGAGCGGAGAATAGGACTTACAGCCTGCACGTGAGAATGAGAGCAAGACCTTCTGCCCATAGAAAGTTAAAACAAAAGGACAAAGACATCTGGATTTTGGATGTCCAGATAAGGGATCATCTGCCTGTATCTGGGCATGTGCGTAAAAAAAAAAAAAAAAAGTGTTGGTTTGCATGCCTGGGAGCTAATGTGCAGTTGTTTCTTCGTTCCAGCCCACCAGCCAATTAAAATTGGCATGGTCACCTAACGTTAAAAAATGTTTCTCACCTCTGCATTCATTTACCTCACTACACCATGCCATGTGACTTGAGTCTGCAAGGACCTCAAGCCAGCTAAAGGCAGAAAAGAGGTGCCAGCTGGCTATCATATTCCCAATCGCAAGTTCAGAATCTGCATTAATTAATCTGAAATTACTGCCTGCCCTTTAGTTCCGCACTTACCATTACTTCTGGGGACATCACTTCATCCATACAAAGTGAAACTTCACCCTTTGTCTATGGCATTAATTATTCTGATTTATGAGTACAGCATGCTAGTTAAAGTGTTTAAAAAGTTATACGATCAGAGATACAGTGATTGTGTGTGCCTTAAAAACGTTAAATTCTAAGGACAATTTTCACCTGCAGTTGTACTCTTTGAATGTCACAGAAAACAAAGCAGGTGTGTTTTCAGGATCCACCCCCCCCCAAAAAAAAAACATTCTGGGACATGGGAAAGCTGGTAAAGAAGGGAATATAAGAGTAGGCAAAGTTTGGGCAGCAGTGTCCTCTAGGTTCAAGGTTTTGGCAGTGGAGAGACAGGAAGGGCAGAGACAACTGACATTGACTCTAGGTTTAGGAATGTATGAATCAGAGCTGTGAATTCATACTGTTATCATGTGACCCCCAGAAAGGGAACAGACCTCACAGAAGGAAAGAGCTGAGAAAAACTATGATTCGTGTCTATCTGGAGTTGACATTCACACCGGTAAGACAATGCTTTTCATGGAACTATCCCTACATATGCAGAGGTTCACTGGCTTCCAGGTTATCCAGAATCCCATTTTAGTTCAGAAAGAAAGTTATTTCAGGTCTTGCTCCCACAAACAGGTCCTTGACTGTCTCACTTCATACTTCCAGTTACCTGACTAAATACTTCCGAATGGCAGGGAGGGGAAGAGCTTCCTGCACATAGACAGCTAGCATATCAGGAAAAATATTCAGTCATGCCATCACCACAGTTGCAGTTTGAAGTGGGAGAGTCCAGGAACAGTTTTACTACCTCATCTACAGATTTGTGTGAATTCATTCTCAATCAAAAGGAGGTAAAGCAAAAACCAGACCGTACCTTCAAGTTTACTAAATAAGGTCTCACTCCTACACATACTTGTCTGAAAGAGCATTTCACTTCCGAAGTGACTCCAGGAAAGGTGTACAAGGAATGTAGCATCCTAAGAGCCCAACCACTAGGGAACATTTGCCCTGTAAACTTTTGTCTTACAAATTCTAGTTTAGCTGTAATAGTTTCATCTGCCCCATCCCAAAGAATCATGGGTACTGTAGTTGACTAAGGATGTTAGACTGTCATGAGGAAGCCTTACAGCAGGATCCTAGGCATGTCTACTCAGAAGTAAGTCCCACAGAATTCAATGAGACAATGCCAAGGATTCAGCCCTAGTCTACCTCTCAATACTCTATTCCCTAATCCCAGATTTGTATCTGAAAGTAGGGGTGGCTGACTGTGATTGTGGTAGCGGTATAGGAACTCTGCAAATGCTCTGAGGTACTCTTTCTTTTGTCATGAATTTGCAGGGTCCAGGACTGGGTCCTGATGCATTCAAAACAGGTTCTGCAGATGAGCCCTAATTTAGGCAAAACAGGAACATGTGTCATCCTGGTCCCCGCATTATGAAATACTTTACTGCCTAAAATGGTGGTCTGGTTGAAGTTATTAGGGGCCTGAATTCACACCCAGCACTGCACCAATCATTCAGCAGGCCTTGTTTGCCTACAGCAAAGCAGGGCTGGTGGTATTCACAGGCCGCATACAAGATAGCTGATTCATTTTGGCAACCTGCCATGCTGGGCCAATGGCAGTACCCAAATGACTAATCTCAAAAGGAAAAAAAAAAAAAAAACCCGACAGTATGAAATCTTTTGGGGCCTACTCAGTGCTAGTGAGGCAGATTTCCCTGTCATGTTTATTCCTGTGTATTACAGAATTGGTGATGGTTTACACTTTACTGCACTTTCAGCCTTGCTCAGAAACCGACAAGATGGCCGCTTCTTAGGGGAACGCACCCCAAATGGGCATCCTCTCAGGAGGGGTCTCCCCAAGAATTGGGAGGATGGCCACCAGGCATTCTTGGCTCCTAAAGTCCTCCCGCCAACTTCCAGGCCACGATGAAGTATGGGGGAGGGGGGGGCATATCTATGGAGTACACCAGGCCCCTCACAGGCATCACAGCCTTGCCTTGAACTGTGAGAGACAAGAGAGCGACTGTCCCAGCAAGACACAGAGCTGACCCCCCCCCTTCCTGCCCCACACAACCTGAACAAAGGGAGCAGCTGCCTCAGCAAATGCTCCAGTGCACATTCCAGTGTGTGTGGGGGGGGGGAGGATGAGCAAAGGGGGCTGTTTCAGAGGCAAAGAACTAGTGAGCCCCCTTTCCCCCCCACCCCACCCACAAGACTTAGTTTTAGACCTTCTGAGAATCACAACTTAGCCTTGAGGGCCCTCAGATCTGCCCCACAGACCAGTGCCACTGAAAAGGTTCAAAAAGGAGGACTTGGGGGGGCACTGGGGAACTGCCTCGCGCAAAGCGTGCGTGTGCTGGCGGGCGCCTTGCGGGGGAGTGAGATCATGGCCTTTTGGCCCGTATCTCTGCAGCACCAACCGTACTGCACGAGTCGTTCCCCCCCTTCTCGTGGCTTCAAGCCACCTGCTACACGACCTCCTGCCCCCCCCCCCGCTCCATGCCTCTCAGAACCGTCTTCACCCCAAATGGCCCCGCGCCCCCTTCCTCCCCGCTCCCATTCCCGTGGCAGATTCTGCCTCCCCCACCCGAAACTTGAGATGTGTGACGGCACCCCCCCACCCCGGAATCTCAATCATGGTCACGTGGCGGGGGGGCGATGCGGAGTGGGGGGGAAGTGGGGTAGAAAGAGATGGAGGAAATCGTCCGGGTCATTCGGGGATAACGAAGCCTGAGGCCGAGCGATTTCCGTGCGCCAAGGCGCTGCGCCCAGAGCTTGGCCCGGTGCAACCCCGTGGCCGGATGCCCCCCCCGGCATGAAGATCGGAGCCTCGGCCGCGCTTCCCCTCCTGCCCCCCTCCTGCCATGCACCTGCTCTGGGCGCCGGGGGGGGGAGGAAGCGACGAGTGGTCGGGCGGGTTTCTGGGGAGGGGGGCGCACGGTGGGCGGGCGGACGACGCGGCGCAGCGCAGCTACTCACCAGGGCGCACGGCGAGGCGGCGCGGAGGAGGGGGGCGCTCCGGGGACCCGCCGCGTCGTCGGGGCTGGGCCGGGGCGAGCAGCCTCCCCGCCAATGGGGCTCCCCCCCTCTCCTCTCCTCCTCGCCTTCCCTCTCTCTCTCTTCTCTCTCTCGCTCCCTTCCTCCCTCCCTCTCTCTCGCTCCCTTCCTCCCTCCCTTCCATTGTACGGAGCCGCAGGCAGCGGCGGCGATTTGCATTTCTGAGCCTTGCGCGGCGAGGGATTGCCCGGCTCCATTGTGCGCTCTCGCTCGGCCGGGCGCGGAGGGGGCAGCTTTGCCCCGAGGGAGGGGGGGCACTGGATGGGGGAGAGAGACAGAGATACTAGTCTGGCACAGGCTGCTGCTGTGTTAGGCCACGGATGGCAAAACAAAACATGCCACGGGGAGGGCGCGGGTTGCAACGCTCTGGCTCGGGCCAGGCGCTCTCTCTGCCCTGCTTGACCGCGGGGGCTCCTGTGCACGAGGTGTCAGGAGCGCGGGCTCACGGAGGTCGGGGAAGAGGCCAGCGCGAGGCAACTTCTTGGTCTGCAAGGCCCTGGAAAGTAGCCGCCAGGGCGAAGGGGCAGCGCTCGCCTGGCACGACAAAGTGTTGCCCCTCGTACGTGCGCCTGAATAGAGGAACACCCGTTCTGGAGCGAGGAGCATGGCCAGCAACTGGCTACCCCGGCACAGCCAAACAAACACAGCTGTAGAGGAAGCAGATGAGGAGCGCCTGGATGGAGGAGGCGAGACTGGCTCCCCCCCGCCCGCTCTGGCCCGGGGGGGGGGGGGGGAGAGGCAGGGCACCATCTTGGCACAGCAACCATTGTCTGCTCTCTGCTATACACTGGTGGGAGGGAATCAGTCTGGCACAGACAGATGGAGAGTGCCACTTGCGGGAAGGGGGGTGGAGGGAGTAGAACGCTGGCCTGGCTGGCATCGCTGCTAGGCACAGCCTGGCATTGTCTGTTCTGCTGTGCCATGCTATGGCAAGGGAACACACACTGGATTGGCACGGGCAGTTTAGCACAGCCTAGTATTGTCCACATTGCAGTGACAGAATGGAGGAAGGCACTGGTTGGAGGCCTTGCCTGTTCTACCACAACTGGAGTTACGACCCTGGCATTTTCAACTTGGCCCTGTCTCAAAGGTGGCGGTGTATGTTTAGTGGCACTGCCAGCTTTGTTGGGATATATGGCAGAGGAAGGAAGAGACGGGAGCAGGCCAAGTGCTATCCTGTCTCCCTGCCAGAGGCAGACCTGCGAGAACCGGCAGGGAGGGGTATGCTAGCAATGAGGAAGAGTCAGGCCCTGCCAGACTCCATAGGGAAAGCAGGCCAGCTGGCCTGGACCCCTTGGGCTGGCCTCTCAATCTCTCAGGTCAACTTAGGGGAAGGGGTAGGAGGCCTAGGAGAAGTCTGGTTGCCTAGCAACTATAGGTGAAATTAGTTTTCACCTCCTGCATAGGCCTCCATGAGTGGAAAGAGAGAACACAAGTTGAATACATATAGGACAGTTACACATTATATTCTTTCCCTCCACCCCGACCCCCCCTTATGGAGAGAACACCCTAGCCAGGGAAGGGAAAAGGATGAATGACGTTATGTTAACAAGCACCCTGTTTTGTCAGTGGCTGGGAAAGAGCATAGTGGGTAGCTGAGTATACTCAGATGTGAATATATTAATAGCCTGATCTTAAACCCATCTCCAAAGGAAAAAAAATTTCAATGGGGTTAACTCTTCAGTGGGCATACAACAGCAGCTTTTAACAAAAAACAACGAAGAGACAGAAACTAGTTGAAGAAAGTGTGTTCCTCCCTCCAAATCAAGGACAATTCTAGAAAGCTGGAAGTAAAGCATTGAAACCATCCTGACAAATGATATTCCACTTTAAACTCACAGATAAAGATAAAACCCAAGATAAAATGATGGAAACCCCTAACAGCCGTTGAAACGCTCTCCAGTTGAAGAACAGAAATGACTAATACAGTTTAGCATACTTTTTATATAAAACAAGGTCTTGTTAGACAAACCTGACCGATTATTTTGACGTGATTACATGTTTGGCTAAGATATCCATTAATTTACAGAGACCCAAGGTGTTTGCTTAGTACCTTGCGATGGCTTAAGTTTGTGGGCAGCTACAAAGCACACCTTGAACAAGTGAGCATTTGGCCTAATTCCATCTTATTTAAGTTTTCCAAGGAATACCATGGCCTAGAGAATCAATCCATGCAGTTTGCAGGTTTTAAAACATTGCAGAGTTCTTAAAGAATAATGCCATTTTTACTGCTCTGAAACTAACATGGCTTCAGCCTCTTAGTGCAGCCAAAGCCCAGCTTGGGGGACCCCTCTTTTATGAGAACACTGAGGTCACCCTATTCCTTTCTCAACTGGTGCTTCTCTTTCCTCTGGGCCAGCCTCAGTGCGGGCCTTACAAATGTGCCCTTCCTTGCTTTTTCCTTAAAACACAGCACTAAAACAATGTTTGAAGTTAGCTGTGGTGAAGATTAGCAGATGCTGCAAAACCCAAGTTTGGGACCCTTGTTCTGGGTATGACTTTTTTTTTTGTAATAAAAAGCAGTTTTCTGCCCATTCTAGACTCTGACCTTTGCAGCTGTGAGAATTAAGACCTCATTCTCATAAACAGCAGATGAGGTGGTAAACGTCTGTCTGGATTGTTTAATTTTAGACTGCAGGTGAGGACTTACACAACTGAGGGTGCAATCCTAACCTGGAGTTAGACTGGCACAGTTAGGCCACCCAAATTTGGCTGGCACAAGGGCCACTGTAAAGCACGTTTGGACTACTCTCTGAGTCAAGGAGGATGGCCCACGTCTGTGTGCTAGCCTCTCTGACTCTGAGAGTGGCCCAAACATACTTTAGCTGTCCCTTGTGCCGACCAAACTTTACTGGCCTAACTGTGCCAGCCTAACTCCAGATTAGAATTGCGCCCTGAATGGATCCCATACACACCCTTAAAAACTGTACTTGGAAAACTGATGTCAAGAAAAAGCTGATGGTAGAACTTTTTCATCATCTAGTTTTCTATGTGTAGGGAATATTGTTGGATGGAAAAGAAATTGTGCGAACCATTCATGCAGCCTGAGGACAAAACTACACACGATTGTGACAATTCCATGTGTTTAGAGATATAACTGTCCCAACCACACAGAAAGGAGTAGAGACTCCTTTCAATTTTCAATGCCAATTTTCCCCTTTCAGTCTCTCTCCCCAAACACTTTTTACCCAGCCGAGGTCAGTTTCAGAAAGGAAACTTTAAGAGGAAAGTTCAGGTGCAAGGATCTGAGCTTAAATTTTTCTACTAACCATTCCTTTAGCTTTTAAAATCAAATCCTCCACCCATACCCGTGGACATGCATGAAGGCCCAATACTATCAAAGTTTGCAGTGCTGATGCAGCTATGCCAATGGGGAGTGTGCTGCATCCTGCAGTGGAGGGGCGGTCTCCTGTTCTGTTGCAACAGGAGAGGATGCAACAGAATTCCCCTCCTGTTGGGAATCAGGGATGCCATTCTCAACAAGGGAATGGTTATTCCCTTGCTTCAGGGCTGCATTGCAGCTGCACTGGCACTGGAAAATTAAAGAGGATTAGGAAGTGGGGCAGTTCTATGTTTAAACATACTGAATTCCCACTATTATATTGAGTTTGGCCTGATCAATCCTAAACCTGGGTTTACCACTTCATCTGTTTGTGAGAACAAGGCCTAATTTTGGCCATATGATGCTTACGGATATGAAACTGCTTTCCTGCATTATTTTTGGTTCTAGTGGTTAGGACAATACACAGAATAGCACCTGTACCATCAGGAAGTGGTTGTACATAGACTAGAGACATTAACAAGAGAGGGGTGCTTCATGCCCACAGCTCATAGCCAAGGCGTACAGTATATACCAATGCTGTGAAAATCCTCGGAGCTGATTTGGGATGGCTGCCCAGTATTTGAGAAAAGCAGAGGAAGAGATTGTACCACAGTAACTACTTGTAGTGTCCTGGGTGAAAGGAGAGATGCAAGCCTATTAAATGGTGATAAGTCTCAGGAACTAGGTGTGAGGGTGCAATCCTAACAAGGAGTTAGGCCGGCACAGTTAGGCCAGTAGAATTTGGCCAGCACAAGGGCCACTGTAAAGTATGTTTGGACCATTTTCAGACTAAGAGAGGCTGGCGCACAGACGTGCACCATCCTCCCTGACTCCAAAAGAGGTCCAAACTCGCTTTACAGTGGCCCTTGTGCCGGCCAAACTTTGCTGGGCTAACTGTGCCAGCCTAATTCCAAGTTAGGATTGTGCCCTGGGAGACTACAAAAATAGTATCCACTACTATTCTCTCTTATTCTCTACTTGCATCTTTTTATGTTTGTTGTTGATGCAGGGAAGTCCACAGACACTGAGGGCGCAATCCTGACTTGGGGTTATGCCGGCACAGTTAGGCCAGCAAAGTTTGGTCAGCACAAGGGCCATTAAAGCGCGTTTGGACCACTCTCGGAGTCAGGAAGGATGGCACACGTCTGTGTGCTGGCCTCTCTGAGTCCAAGAGTGGTCCAAACATACTTTATGGTGGCCTTTGTGCCGGCCAAACTTTGCTGGCCTAACTTCAGGTTAGGATTGCGCCCTGACTTTAATATCTGCTTTTCATGCAAGGAGATGTTTATGCCACTGCCAAATGAGAGGTGGTGGGTTCAAATGCTGGACAAGACTTGCCAAAGAAGCTTGATTGGCAGAGAAACTCAAGAAACCAAAAGACAGAGGTCAACTGAATGGACCAAAGAAAAAATGCCCCCCACTGAATCCACTACCATCCCATCCAAAATACAGTACCATCCATCTGCTCTCCTTGGAGCAGATTCCTGCAAACAACACAGCAGCTGCCTTGCAGAAGAGCTTTTGCAGAGCAAATAGCTCCGGCTAATGAGCCAAACAACATATACAGAGAAAAGCAAACGCTCCCCAGAGTTTTGCATTTTCGCTCACCCTGCTGAGTAAGAACATGGGAATTGTTTGTGCATAGATGCTTTCCTCCATGATAACAATATGTTAACGTCACTTCATGCAGACTTTGATCACTTCAGAAACTAGCTGAAAGTTGCAAGGAGGGGTACAGCCCTTCTGGGACTATGTCATTTCAGATTGCAGCAGAGTTTTGGGGCAGACATGTCACTTATCTGAGAGGTTCTGCTGATCAAAACCCCACGCACATAAAACACTAGCACACCAGGGAGACAACTAGGATAGAATCCTCCTCTTTGGCATGCTAATCTTCTATATGCTTTTACGTGTTTGGGAGTAGCCAGGCCAGCATCTCCCCATGGCATTCTGAAATAGTACAGTCCTAGGGGAGCCACATCACATGAACTTCAGCAGCACCATGAATATGGTTTCATCACACTCTCATCTGGCTTTTCAGCGCTTCTCTGACTCAGCCTGAGAGATCTGTAAGCTCTTTCCCTGAACTGGGAGGGGCCAGCGGGTTCTGTGTTCTCTAGTAATCTCCTCATCTGCTCCACCAATGCGACCCGGGCCCACTTCCTTCCGCTTGAGTTTCACCTGGGAGTTGGTACAGGAAGTACATCCTGTAGTCACCTAGCAACTGCAAACCCAGATTCTTCCTTTCATCTCTCATCAGGCTGAGCAAAATGGACTGAAGCTGAGATTGGAAGTGGGGCAACAGGCAAACAAGCAGTTCACTATTCTGGGTATCACCCACTCACCCCCCCCCATTTGATCAGCAAATGACATCCGACATCAAAGTTCCCTCCTCCCAGTCTACACCTCAGTCTGGGCCAACACAAAGCACCCTGATTTGGCCTCCTTTGCCTAATGCACAAACCCTCCAATCACCAGCAGCCCTGGCTTGGCCAAGGATCTCCAGTAATTCTGCAGCCCAGAAAAATGGGAAAGGCACAAGATGGGTACTATCAGGCAGGACGGGGGCCATCCCAGACTGGGAATGTGCCAGGAGTCCGGGGTGTTTCCTATGAGATGGCAGCAGAGAGGTACACATGGGTGAGCCACTGGGGAGCTTGGTCGGAGCAGGTCACAGTACTTCGGGACACCAGTGCCCATTCACGCCCCTCCCTCCCCTCGAGGTTCAGGAGGACTCAAACTGTCCTGCTCCCTGTCCTGGGGACTGACTCCTGCCTTCCATGGCTGCTCGGGGAGAAGAGCTTCCGATGCAGACTCCACACCCAACGCTGCAAGAGAAACGGAGAGAGATGAGAATCCCAACGCAAGGACAAGTCACTGTCTCTTCTTAAATAGCTTCATTTCCTACCCATAATCCTCTGCACCAGCTTCCTATTTTTTTAAAAATATATTTTGTAACTAACTCCCTACAGTTCTCATTGTCTGTCCCTAACTTTCTCCCAACCTGGGCTTCTCAACCCTGATGAGAACTGCAAGCCTTCTGACATCCGTCTGCTTTCTGTCTGGCACCCTATCACCCTGTTAAGCTCAAATTTAGCATTTTATAGCATTTTTTTCCCTCAAAAGCATTCAGAACAATTGACTGTCTCAATTGTGAGACAAGAATCGTGCGTAGGTCAGATGGAGAGAGGAGGCTGAGCAATTCTAGCTTTCCTGGGGCCACCTGACAAGTTCAGAACCCCAAGTGAAGGATGGCTTGTTGACCTTCCAACTCATACAATTACAGTACACCAGCTCTGCAGGCATTAGACGAAATGGGGACAAGAGAGGTAAAGACAACTGGATGGCCATTGAACTAGCAGAGAAGACAGGAGCTGCAGGGCGCTGAGACACAGAGATTAAAAAATAAAGGCATTTAAAGGAGATGAACACAGATGAGGAGGTGTCTCCGGAAACAGAGACGGAGGAAAAGACACAGGGGAATGCCTTGTGGTGCTGCACCTTGGGGAAAGGGGGGGACAGGTGGTAGTAGGGTAAGCTTGTGCACACAAGTCAGAGAGTTGGCATGGGCGCTGTACCTGGCCGCCACAGCCTCAGAGTGGGGTCACTGGTTCGCCGGCAGCGCCAGAGCTCTGGGCAAATAAAGAAAAACATATACAAGGCCATCAGGAATGACGTGGCGAACCCTGCTGGGGGGAGAGAGTGCTGGGCATCGGGCAAGAATATCCCACCACCGTCTTGCAGACAACACACACACACACACACACACACCAAAAGAGAGTTCTATTTACACAAGCACACCTGGTTACCAGCGCCTAACTCAGTACCTGCTGTTTTCAAAGTTCTGCAGCAGGGATAGGTTTGGCAGGTGCTGGCTATGCAGTCACTAGAGGCCGTTACAGACTAAGGGCGCAATCCTAACCTGGAGTTAGGCTGTCACAGTTAGGCCAGCAAAGTTTGGCCGGCACAAGGACCACCCTAAAGCGGGTGGAATGAGCGGTTCAAACATACTTTACGGTGTCCCTTGTGCCGGCCAAACTTTGCAGGCCCAGCTGTGCCGGCCTAACTCCAGGTTAGGATTGCACCCTAAAGGTTTTTCCACTCAAAACGGCCACTTTAATGCTAATTTATACAATCAGCAGAATCAAGCGGTAAATACCCTTTCCTTAACTGGGCCACTTCAGGTTGCAGGTGCATGTTGGAATATATGAGGAAAAAACAAAACCTTGAACTTCCTTGCCCTGGAAACTAGCATACTGGGTAGAGACGTAGGCTGAACCTTTCTCCCAGTATGCTCATACGGTCCTAGCACAGGCAGGGTGCTAGTAGGGGCGTGTTCAGGCATGCAACACACCTGCAGCCTGAACTGGGATGGTCAAAGAAAAGCTTTGCAAAGGGATTGTGTACACTGGGCCAGAGTAACTGGCAATTGTCACCCAAAAGTGCACTGGGGACTATGTATACTCACCGACTGGTGGTGCGCCGAGGCAGAGTTGCTGCCAGGCAATGAAGCCCTTGACTGGCTAGGTAGTTCTCGGTGGCTTGGGGAGGCTCCTTCAGAATCCGAGGTCTCTGCTAATGTGATTGACAGGAAATGTAAATGGAGGAGTGCAAATGCGAGGACTCGCAGAGAAGGTCAGATGTCATGAGAAAAGCAGGGAGCTCACCCCTTGGGATGGGTTTGACATCCAGGTCCCATTCCTCTTCCTCAACATGGCCGGGCAAGGACAGCCCAGGAGGGGGCCCAGGACCGAGGCCAAGAGGGGCCAAATGCTGGGTCGGGCTGGACGAAACGCTCATAGGGACAGCTGGGTGGGAGGTTGAGGAGAGGGGGAGAAAAAGAGACACGTCCAAGACATCCTTCTTCGAAGCTCCTCCTTGTTCTATCAATGCCCCTTCCAATAGTCTCCTCCCCAGCTTCCTAAAACGAAGTGCTGTCACCTATTTCCAACCTTTTTCATATCAGGGCACACGGAGAAGGTGCTAACCTTGTCAAGGCAGACCATCAAGGGTTTTTTTGTCTTGACAATGGACAAGGCACATCAGACTGTTTGTGGGAGGTTCACATCCCCAAGGGCCCTACTAATAAATGACACACACACACACACACAGCTCCTGCAGCACACCTGCGGACCATTCAAGGCACACCAATAAGCCACAGTGGTTGAAAATTGATGGTTTATACCAGGATGGTGTAAACCATTTCTAGTTCTTTCTCTATAACGAGCATGTGGACAAGGGTATGGATTATTAGGCAGAGTATTAGGCAGTATTAGACAGAGAATGGGTTACCCAGAGAGTGTGTCCTACTTCCATATACGTCTCTCTCTCTCTCTCTCTCTCTCTCTCTCTCTCTCTCTCTCTCTCTCACACACACACACACACACACACACACACACACACACACACACACAGAGGAACTTTTTTTTTCATTTTTTTAACCAGATAAAGAGATTCATGTTCAGTGATGTTATGTGACATTACCTCAGAATTCTCCTCAACCCTACACTCAAAAATGGGTTCTCCACTCAGTGGCTGACAGGAGCTGCTCAGGCAAGAAGAACCAGGCCCCACACTGGTAAATTTGTTCAAGACTAGGAACCAACCACACTCCAAACTCCCACTTTACTCTCTCCTCTCTCAACAAGAACAGTAAAGCACACAGAAGGCTTCTGACAACCCAATCCTAAGCTGCGCTGGAGCAGGCAAGACCGCATGCCTGCGCTGCATCCAACGCAGCTTGGGAGGTCACTGGAGCCTCCCTGGCGCAAGGGACTGAGAAGTCGCGGGCGCAGAACCAAGGAAGCCGTGCAGCCCAAATTGGGGCCACACAGCCTGGGGACCTTGGATGCGGCCTAATGGCCACATCCCAGGCCCACCCCTCTCCTCAGGCCAGGCCGCCCACTAGCCCATCCCCCACCCAGTTCTGCTTCCCGCCTGCCCAGAACTGAGTTCAGCTGGCGCAGGAGCAGCCTGGCACCCACGTTCCCACACCAATGCTACTGCTAGTGTTGGCCTGGGAGCTCTAGTGCCCACGCGGGGGTGCCGGTTAGTGCCCCCACATCTGCGCACATGACGTACCCGGGATCGTGCCCTGAGACTGTTTACACCAATCTCAGCCGGATCTCAGATCTCAGCCATTGGGCACCCATAACCACCATTTCTTCAGCATCCTCATACCCTGTTTCCACAGCAGCTGGGAGATCACACTTGTCCACCGACGCTTGGCCTCTGCAGAGGTTGCCTGTAGAGTGTAGGCTTGCCGGTTTGGTCCCCTCCCAAACCACAGCTCAAAGCGTAAGCCACTAGGCCCCACGCTCTCGGTCAGCCCCATGGATGCTGTCTGTGGAAAAAGTGAGCAGTGGAAAGTTAGGGGAGAGATTCCATTTGGGTCAGCAGCAATAAAAAGTCGGAAGTGACAGAGAATGAGCAGACGGGAAGAAAGGCCACTCAAAAGAGCAACAGGAGAATTAGAAGAAACTCAAATACAGGAGTCTGCAGTTACTGAAATCCTGGCCTCTGTTCTTTTCCCATGCCTGATGTAAATAGCGGTCAACACACTCTCTCTCTCTCTCTCTCTCTCTCTCTCTCTCTCTCTCTCTCTCTCTGCATTTCTTTCTTTCCCATACATGATGCTGCATAGTTGCCTCTCTGAGTTTAATTATCCGTTACAGTCCATTGCTCCAATAGATCAAAGCGGAATTGCAGCCCCAATCATTGTCTTTGTAACTCCTTCCAGCTTGATGTCATCTGCAAGCCTGCAAACACACAGAGGCCACTGAGCAGATGACAACTCTACCAGTTCCACTCCCAGCAACAATGCCTGCCGTTTCAGCAGCGGAGTCCTACCCTGTGCACCATCTCCAGGGAAGGTGCTATCCAGGAAGGGTCACGCCACTCACCTGCAAGGCCTGTTTGCAGGCGTAGCCTCCTTCGGCACCTTTGCACTTGGTGAAGAGCAGCAGCCGCTCAAAGAGGAAGATGTGCCGCTGGCACTTCCGGCGCCCGCATATCACAGTGAGCTCCCCACGCTGCAGGAGCGGCCCTTGTTCTGACAGTTTCACCTGCAGGGACAACAGACATGCTGTGGCACTGATCAGCATAAGGAGGTGGAGGTCTCCCGTGCCACAGCCACTAAAGGTGGCCCTTTCCTGGAGGCTACTCCCAGTCCACGTACCCAACGCATGAGCCCCATGTTATAGTCAGGGCAAAACGGTGCAGCTTTGCCAAGGAAAAAACCAAAGAATCCGATCACGGGCTGGATCTGGGGCAAGGGAGGAGGGGGAGTGCGCACAAACGAAACGGGCAGGGAAGCAGCAGCCCTGCCATGCTGGGAGCGCCCGCGCACTCACCTCGCAGCCCCGGATCTGCTCCGCGGCCAGCAGGTCCCTGCCTCGTTGCTCCAGGCCCTCCAGCAGCTCCTGGGCCTCCTGCAAGGCTTGGCGGTCTGGCGCACGCTCGAGCTCACAGTCCCGCAGCAGCTCGCCCAGGAAGCGCCGGTACCGATCCAGCTGCTCCAGGGGCACGCGCAGGGTGCGTGCGAGCGGCCCGTCCTCGCGCAGCTCCACTGGGCCCTTCTGCGGGAAGAGGAGGAGGAGGCAGCTGAGCACGCAGCCGTGTCCCGAGGGCCAGAGCCAGGAGCGAAACCCGAGAGCCCTTTGTCTGTGTCCTGATTTCACCCACCTGCCAGGAAACTCTAGAATCCAGGCGCCCACAAAGGCGAGAATGCAGGCTTCACACGGATTCCCAAGCCCGATCCCACACAGAGGGAGGCAAAGTTCCTTAGGGCGCAATCCTAACCTGCAGTTAGGCCAGCACAGTTTGGGCCACCGTAAAGCATGTTTGAACCACCCTTGGAGTCAGAGAGGCCAGCACGCAGACATGCACTATCCTCCCTGACTCTGAAAGTGGTCCAAACACAGTTTACAGTGGTCCTTGTGCCAGTAAAATTTTGCGGACTTATCTGTGCCAGCCTAACTGCATGTTAGGATTGCGCTCACAGAGATGGTTGGCTAGTTGCACATCAGGCTGCCCCTGGACAAATAATGCTGACTCATATCGAGTCACCCATCTCAACTATGCTGTCTTGCAGAGGTCCAGGCAGTGCAATTCTCTGGGCAGAGATGCCCAGAGGTGCCAGGGACGGAACTTGGGTTCTTCTGCATGTAATGCAAAGTGTACAATCACTGAGCTGCTACTGCCCTTCCCCAAGAAGCCGTTTGTCATTCAAGACTTGTGTTCCCTTAGCCCCTGTGCCTCTCTGCCCCGGGATGAACGCTCCAATAAGTGAACCCAATTAACTGAGTAAAAAAGACTCCATTGTGAAGGGAAGCTGTTCCTTTAAAGGCCAGCAAGCCATCCATCAATTTCAGCCCACCCCAAAGGTCAAAGTTAAACTTCACCCTGGCTTTCCACAGGCCACCACACAGTTTGTACCTTGCCAGCCGTTCGAAGGGAAGTTGTGGCAGCCTGTAACTTGTGGTGATCTTTGGCATAGGTGGCATAAAGTTGAAGCTTCTCTCCCTGCAGGAAGGGGAGAAAAAGACTCCTTCATTCACCCAGCCTAGTACTGCTGCATTGGACTGCAAAGCAAAGTTCCTCCTCCTACCCAAATCCCACCCACCCCCAGTTTTCATGCGTAACTATGCCCTGGAGATATGGAGAAAGGATAGGCCTGCTCTCCAAAAAAAACCCAATGTGGTGTCTTTCAACAGCAGTCTGCCATGCAAAACGTTAAGCAAGCAAAGTCTTCCCCATTACTTCAGCTCCATGCCATGGTAAGCTTCCTTCACTGTTTTTCTGCATTTCAGGCCACTGTTAAAGGCAGAAGAGCAGGACTAGTTAAAAAAAAAAAGTGGCAACCCTAAAGGAGAAGGAGAGGACTTTTGCAGGAAGCATAAAGGGAAAGCCATGCTGGACAATTTGGGGTATTGCTTTTGTGTTGTAAGGGAATAGCACTGGGGCAAGGCAGAGCTTGGGAACTTGCTTCCCAATCTCAGCCACAGGAAAAAGAGGTGACATTGCAGAAGAGGGAGCCAAGGGCAGTGCTGAGATTCTGGAGAGGCAGTGCTCTGGTGCTCTGGTGCCAGCAGGGCAATTCTCACCAACAGGCAGGGCTGTCAACCAGTTAGAAATGCTGCTAGCTGGGGCAGCATTTTTGCCTTGGGGCCAATTACAAAAGCAAGAGGCAAAGCAAAAAAAAAAATTTAAAACACAAAATAAAACTTAATTAAAAAAAAAATTAAGGGTGCAATCCTAACCTGAAGTTAGGTCAACAGACGGCTTTTGCCCCAGACTCACCAAGAACCTCTGGGCTCCACCCTATGCTCTTCCTAGGTATCTTAATTTTTTTTTTATTTCAGGAGTTTGCAACTGTCTACAAAGAGAGCAGGCCTTGTGTATAACTGGGCTAAGAAGAGGGTGCATGTATACTATATTGAGGTCAACCTCTTTTATTCCTTATGATTGCCATCAATCCTAGTGATATGCCAATGACTATAAAGGCATTAACCCTTCATAGACTGCCTGTTGAGCGGTACAATTCCAGTGTACTTTGAAATACATTCTGGGAGGGGAAGCACATAATCAAGAGGTGGCATGCACAAGAACTGCCTGGAAAGGAGAGAGACAGGAGTCTTACCCATGCAGGAGTAAGCAATACTTCATTTCGCAAGGGAGAGGTACTGCACTTCAGTCCTTTTGGAAGCCCTGACTTCAAATTGCCTGGTGTGGGTGGCTGCAGTAGTGAATCAGTGGAGGGCAAAAGGCACTCTGCGCGTGCGTGGAGGTGCTCTGGTCATTATGACCATTTATTCCATGACATTGCACAAAGACTGTTTATGGGGGCATCCGCTAAAACTGAGGGTTGGGAGAGTTAAAACAGATAAAAGGAAGTACTTCTTTACCCAGCAGGTAGTTAATGTGTAGAACTCTTTGCCACAGGAGGTGGTGATGGCATCTGGTCTTGATGCCTTTAAGAGGGGATTGGACGGATTTCTGGAAGAAAAGTCCATCGTGGGCTATAGGCAATGATGGATTGTGCAACCTCCTTACAAAGGTGGTGGGCTACTGGTACCGGGTGCAAGGGAGTGGCAACAGGATGCAAGCATCTTGTTGTCTCATGCCTCCCTGGGGCACCTGGTGGGCTGCTGTGAGATACAGGAAGCTGGACTAGATGGGCTTTTGGCCTGATCCAGCAGGGCTCTTCTTATGTTCTTATGGGCAAGGCCATGATGTACCCACACACTCAGGGTGCAATCCTAACCAACTTTCAGCACTAGGAGTAAGGGCAATGCAGTTCTGAGGTAAGGGAACCCACGTTTGCTTTCCTTGAGAGGGGTTCCATGATTGCCCCCCAACTGCAGGATGCAGCACATGCCCCATTGGCACAGCTATGTCAGTGCTGGAAAGTGGGTTAGGATT
>JAJKFI010000166.1:814402-834205 GCA_029204185.1 Lerista edwardsae | reverse complement strand
TAAGTCCCGCCCGGCGTACCGGGTGAATAACGCCACTGCTCGGGACGTCCTCAGGTCTGCGCCTGCTAAATAGAAGGCGCAGACCCGAGGAGCACATAGGGGAAGCCCTTGCCTCAGGGAGACGCCTGAACACTACCAACTTATGCTGGATACAGCACAAGCCCTCACTGTTTTTTACAGCCATCATACCCAGTACATCAAAATCTTTCAAGCTTATCGCCTTTTGGGGAAGGTGGCTGACAGAATTTCTGTGCTAGTCACAAAACTGTCTCCTTCTGAACACAGTGAAAAGGTGCCATTATGTTGTGGGCGGGTGGGGGAGATCAAGCAGTAGGGAGAGGAAATCAGTATTTAATAGCCCCACATCCTGCTGGAAACATTAACTGGCATTGAGGAGATCCAGAGAGAATTCAAGGGGCAACCAATCACCGATCTCCCCTCACCCCTGGGGTTCACCGGAAGCAATAAAACCCACTGAACCTGAAAAGAGTTTCAAGTCACAAGAGCCATGAAAACTCTGCAGCAAGACTCACCATGGCACTGAACTACACAACCCAACACAGCCCTTTCAACTATTCCAGCAGGGGCCAGAGTCACACTTCAGGAAGCCCTGAGCTTTGACCATTTCGAGGCATATGACCGATGGATTTGGGGGGCCCAGCCCAAGTCCTTCAAGTTCCACGCACCTGCCTAGTTTCTCCCTGCTTTGTTCTCAAAGTTCTTCTCCAGCAGTGGGAATGGTGCAATGGGTTTTAAAAGAGCAAGGGTGGAAGTCTTGGCTCTTTGAGGGAAACTAACCTCCGTCTCATTGGCACCGGTTCTCTCAAGGCCCCCCAAGACCCACAGAGGCAGAGGAGGAGACCTCAGAAATTACCTGCGTGTTTGGCCGCTCCTGCTGTAGTTCCTCCAACCGTCGGTTGCTGAGCTGAACCAGTCTGTGAAGCGCCTCGTCCACCTCTTGATAGAGCCTGGTGGCCGCCACAGCCTCGGTGCTATGAGGAGAAAAACGCCCAGTCACTCAGACCCTGTCCTTGTTGGTCTGTGAAGTTGCTTTATGCTGAGTCAGAACTCTGCTCCGTCCAGCTCACAGACTGGCCAAGACTGGATTCCCCACCCAGGGGCATCCCCTCAGTTGGCCGCCCCCGCCCCGGAAGTAATTGCAGTGACATCATCACGTCACCATAATTACATCATGAAAGCAGCGCCCACCGTCTCTGGGGGTGGTAGTGGTGCTCTTAGCCCCGGAATTTTCTTTTCCAACTTTCGAGAAGAGGCTAAAGACATTATTTTTTTGGTTCCCAGAAACAGTGGCATAGCTAAGGTATGGCACAAAAATTTTTAACACTTGCTATACCTCCCATAGCAAACCTTTTAACACCCCCATATGACTTCTTAGAGGCCTCAGTACCACACCTTGAGGAGGTATCTTAGAGCCCAATCCAGCGCAAACTGGACTAGGCAGGCCCGTTCTAGCCTCGGTTTCTAGCCCAGGGTTGGGACTGGCTGCTGTGCAATCTGGGCATCGCCTTACTCCCGTGTCTGCAGCTCCAGCAGAACCCCCGGGAGACCGTGAGTGGCGGGACCAGTGGCATCCGGACCCTGGCACCTGCGCAGGGTTCCAGGAGAATGCACCTGTGCCCAATTCAGGTTCTGTGCAACCACCTCTTGGTTCCTGAAGCCCTCCAGCGGCAAGGCTGGACTTCGCTGACTTCAGTTCCCGGAAGAAAGGCATGGCAGGTTGTAAGATAAATGGATGTTTATTAAGCTAATGGCTAATGGTTACACTACTGGGCAGAAGAGCCCAGAACACACACAGTTCATTCACTTGGCAACCCAATGCAAAATAAGAAAGCTGTCTACCTAGGCCTAATAATCCTCTCTCTCTCTCACCCTGGTTCTTTCGGATGGTGCCTGACAGAGTCCATCGCTGCACCCCCCTCTCTGTCTCTCTCACAGAAAAGCACCCCACTTTTCTGGGGAAAACATTCCCCTTCCCCGGGATATCGCGCAGCGGTGGGCCCAGATGGGGCTATTCAGAGATGCACCAGCAAAATCTCTGGCACAACTCTGAGCAGCCTGGATTGGGGCTGACCAGGTCGGGGGTTAGAATCCAGCCCACCCACCTCCCTAGGCCAGTCTATTCTCCACCTCATCCTCCACCTTCCCCCACCTGATTCTGCCTTCCCCACACGCCATTCCACCTCCCTCTGCCCTCCCTGAGCCCCTGTGCTGGCCTCTGGACACTGGCCTTGCCTGTTCATCTGTGGGGCTGGGCACAGGGAGGCCAACGCACAGCCATGCGCTGGCTTTCCTTCTACTACGTTGGCGCAAATGTGCTTTACAGCATGTTTGTGACATGACTGGGCTGGCAAAAGGGACTTGTGCCGGCCTTGCGAACCCTCAGGATTGTGGTCTTAGAAGCCTCTGAAAGGCATGGAGACCTCTAAGATTGGACTCCCTCAAGGAATAGTGTCCAGGCAATGAACCCTGGCAATGAGCTCCTCCTTAGTTAAACCACTGCAGAACAGCAGCTCTGAGGGATGGCAATTCTGGGTGAGTTTGGGGGATATACACAGTGATGTCATCTGGGCGCGCCAGGAACCGGAACGCCCGGATGATTGGCAGCCCTCTGCCCCTATGGCGGAGGCCAGCCACGCCTCCCTGCGCCTCAAATCGCTCCATTTCAGAGCGATTCGGACGTGCGGGAGGGCAGGCAGGCCCAGGAGCAGCTTGCCCGTCCTCGGGAGAGGCGGCGCGGCACGGGCCCGTCTGCGGAACTAGCGGAACGGCGTACCGGGCCGTTCCGCCAGGATGACACTGCTGGATGTACAGTATTAGGCGGAGGGAGAGAAGAAACCTAACCCTTCCCCACCAGCTGTTTTCCCCCTCCAAACTGCAATCACTGCTCTCATTTTCATTGTCAGGTTTCTCATTCCCTTTTCTTCTTTCCCTTTTAAAACTATGTTTTTGCCCTGCCGGGTTCCAATGAAAACGATGTCCACTGGAACAACCAACAAGCGGCGAAGCGGTCCCTTGGCCTCTCCAAAGTGCATTGCGGAGCTGAGGCAGTTGCCACTCGACATCTGGCATCCCACGCAGGTGGCTGCCTAGACTGCTGTTATGGCTGGACCTGCCCTGGCACGAACAGGAAATAAATAATGCATGCAAGCAGTTATGTTCAAGCAGCAGGCTACGCGGTCCCTAATTAGGCATTTACTTACAGTCATTGTTTAAAATATTGATATCTCCTCTTCTACTAAAAACTGACTCATGAGGCAGCAAAAAAAACAAAACAAAACCTGAATGAAACCACAACAGAATATGTCAGAGTAAGAGCAGGAGCTGCACCGACATGCTACAAATGGAGGAAAACAGCACTGATCTCAGTTTTTTTTTCTAAAGGCAACATTGGTGGAGCCTGCTGCACAATCAATCAATCAATCACTAGTATTTATATACCGCTTTTCAACACAAAGTTCACAAAGCGGTTTACAGGCAAATAATAACACTAAAGTTAAATGGCTCCCTGTCCCAAAAGGGCTCACAATCTAAAAGAATGGAGACCACTACCAGCAACAGCCACGAGAAAGACACTGTGCTGGGGTGAAGAGGGACAATTGCTCTCCCCCTGCTAAGTATAAGAGGACACCACTTGAAAAAGTGCCACAAATGGGGAAAGGCATTTTAGAGTGTTGACGCTGTGCAGTTGGCGCCGATGTGGGGGCACCAAGCGGCACTCCCAAGTTGGTGCTAATGCGCCGAGACTGGTGCTGCCTACAGCTGCGCATCCTTTGCGCCAGCCGAGCCCGGGTGGCATAGAGGCTTGACGAGTCAGGCGGGACGGAGGGAGTTGGCAGGGGGAGGGCGTTCCTGGATGGGTGATTGGCGGGCAGGCAGGTGTGCCATCCCAGGGAGGGGGGGCAGGCCGGGGATTCGGACTTATGGCTGAATCCTAAACCTTCTCCCCTTGCTGTGCGGCCCCAATTCGGATCCAGCTCCGAGGAGCCCATAGGGGAGGGGAAACGTGCCCTTGTGCCGGGGAGACTGCAGCCTCCCAGGATACGGCGCTCGATACAGGATACTGCCTGCCAGCCTGCCTGCCTGCCTGTTCCAGCGCAGTAGGAGGATTTCACAGTTGGTCTAAGCTGCCAAGAGATGATGTGATCATCTTACAACACAGCCTTGTTGAGAAAAAGAAACCCTGGAAGACCCCCAAAAATAATAGTGCTGAAGACTCTGCAAGGGGGAAAAGTGAACTGGCATCCTGCCATGCCGCAACCCTCACCTGAAAAGCCCCAGTGGTGGCAGCTGTGCCAGCAAGGCTCCCCCGCGTCGCTGGAGCTCCAGGAGCTGCGGCTCGGAGAGCAGCTTCTGCATGGTCTCCTGGTGCAGCGTGATCTGCGCTGACAGTTCCTGCAGAGATGAGAGGTCAGCAAATGCGACAGGGCAAAGGGGGCGGGGGGGAGGGGTAGCCCCAAACAGGCAATCTGCTCTCAAGATGTATGGCAACTTAGAGCGTGATCCTAGCCTGGAGTTAGGCCAGCATAGGGAGGCCAGCAAAGTTTGGTCAGCACAAGGGATACCGTCAGTGATGTCATCCGTCAGTGCCAACAACCGGAATGCACGGTTGAGTGGCAGCTCCCTGCCCCCGTGCGGAGCCCGGCCATGCCTCCCTGTGCCCGGAATAGCTCCATATAGGAGCGAATCAAGCGCAGGGGAGGGCCAAAAAGCGCACGGCATCTGCCGCGCAATGGCGCCCCGTCGCAGCCCGTCCTCGGAACAAGTGGTACGGCGTTCTGGACTGTCCTGCCCAGATGACATCGCTGGATACCGTAAAGCAAGTTTGGAACACTCTCGGAGTCAGAGAGGCCAGAACACAGACATGCACCATCCTCCCTGGCCAAGAGTGGACCAAGTGCTTTACGGTGGCCCCTCTGCCAGCCAAATTTTGCTGGCCTAACTGTGCCGGCACCCTTAGCCTCCCAGCCATGCATTCTCTGATGAATTCTCTCAACTGGGGAACGAGCCAGTGCTTGTATGGTGGGAGCTAAAGGTTGTTCTCTAGGGCAGGGGTTCCAGTTGGTCTCAACCTGATTTTTGGGTGGGTTAGGGTTAGGGGGAGCTGACAGAGAAAATGTATTGAGCCCTATGGAAAAATCACACTGAGCCACAGGTGGGCGTTTTCACTCATGAGGAGACGACTGTGCCTTAGCTCTTATCCAAGGCCAGGTGGCAGGAAATGTAAGGCCAAAAGAATTGTCCCAATCCGATGAATTCATCAGAGTTTGCTGTGGAGCTCAACAAATGGTCCGGAAGTCCTTCCCCACCATGGTAAAAAGGATAAAAGCAGAGGTTTGAGTGTAAAGCAAAACTTTTGGTCTGTTTGTTTGTTGTCTCCTACAGTTAGGTGGGTCCTAACAGAGTGTGATTTTTAAAAAAGTGGGTCCCGGTGCTAAAATGTTTGGGAACTATTGCTCTAGGCTAGAGAGAGCCTCTAAAATTTTTAGTACAAGGGCCACATCGTTTATTTTACACATTTTCAGGGGCTGGAAAAAAATCAGTTTTATGAATGAATGAAATTTACAGCACATTCCCATTCGTGTCTACTCAGCAGTAAGTCTCATTGTGTTCAATGGGGCCTACTCCAAGGAAAGTGTGCATAAGATTGCAGCATTGAATGAAGGAATAAATTTTACTTGGATTTTTTTGTAATTAGCATGATATTCCAAACAAATGAGAAATGTGACAGTAACAAAGAAACAATGCCAATGCTTAAACTGATAATGAGTAAAAATGTCAAATGCTGGCAAAAAAAAATAGCAATAAAAATATTTTAAGTTGCTGAGGGCTGGATAGAACCTTGGGGGGGGGGATGTGGTTCCCAGGCCATAGTTTGGAGACCCCTGATGTAGGGACAATCAATGGCATAAGCACTTTATCTAGTTTGTAGTGAACTTAAGGCTAAACAGTTCACTCTTGTGATCCAGTGAGAGGCACCCGATGACTTTACCTCCGGACTTGCTGCTGTTCCCACTGGCTGGAGTTGGGTACTGGCCACACACACAGCCTGCAGGACACTATAGCAGAGTGTCTGCAATTGCTCAAGAGCCTAGGAAGGAAGAGAGATGAGCATAGTTATTCCAGCGCACACCACCCAGACCAATGCCCTTGCAGGGATTCACTGTGGCATGGTTGTAGAATAGTTTTGGCTGACAATGGCAGGTGGACCCACAAATGGCCAAAGGGCAGCACAGGAGCCCAGATGGTATTGCTTAAGGAAGTTCTAGTACATTTCATTAGCTGGACATCAGCTGTGGAAAGGCTATGGCTATACACTCCCTCCGATGTGCATATGGAGAGAGAGGCAGGGGTTCTGTACAGGACTGAAGGGAAGCTGGACTGGTTCCAATGCTGATCCATTTGGGGACGACGACACAAGGTCCATTTCCCTATGGGTCTCGCTTACCTGGTGTGCCCCAACCCATCTGAGTGGAGAGTGCTGCAGGGTCCCACCGAGTGTAGGAGTCAGCTGGTCCAGGGCCACGAAACGTGGCAGTTCGGAAAGGGAGAGGGCCCGCACCTCCTGCAAGTTAAGGCACAAGACAGGGTCACGACCCACTTTCTTGCACCACTGCACCCACCCACACAGTCGCCTGCCTTCCGGGGGCCCGGAGGTCACATGGGCCGGAGTGGTAGCGGAGCAGTTGCCACCACCGCCGCTTGTTTGCCTGCCTGCTGCAAGCGCAAAGGCAAGTGGCGTTGGGCCCTCCCCTGCTCCTGTGCTCCAAGCGCTCCGAAATGGAGCATGGCAAGGCAGGAGGCATGGCGGAGGTGGAGCAGGGAGCCACTGCTGGGGGCGGGGTGGCAATCGGCTAGGGCGGAGCCTCAGCTGGGTCCACTACTGAACCCACATGCTCACCCCCAGCTATGACCCCTGTGCTGAGATTAGGCTCAGACTGCTATTGGAAAAGGTTTCCCAACACACCCTTTGTAGTACAGGAATATACCATGGAACAGTTGTTCTGTCTAAAAGGAAATTATGTTGCCTCCTCCAGCTTCCTCTTTGCAGTACGTTGTGAGGCAGCCACTTACATGCCCCTCCAGAGTCATCCGTCGCTTCACCGACATGCTGCCCTGTTTCACAGCAGCTTCAGGAAACCATGCAGTGGAATTAACTGTGCAGCACTCAAGCGGACAGAGGTGCCTTGCGTTGTTATTTCCCCTGCTAACCAGAGGGGGCACTGCCGAGTTACACACCTAGGCTGGGTGGAACGTTGGGCGACTGTCAAGCAGACGGCAGGTCTGGCGAGTGGGAATGGGGGTGAGGTGTGTTCCTCACAAACAGCCCCCCTAACCAGAGTGCAGCCCAGGGGAAACTTACCACAGCAGGTTCCAAGACCAGCTCCTCTTCATGGGGTACAAAACGGTCGTCAGGGGGCAAGATCACCAGCAGCTGGCTCACAGGGGGTGGAGAGCCCTCCTAAAGGATAGCGATCAAGAGAATCGTTTTGTTTAGAATAGCATGATGCTGCAGGGAGGACCAGAGGAAGGGATTTTAAGACACGGGCCAGGGGGACTCACTGTTGGGGAGTCAGACAAGACCCAGGGCCGACCAAGGACTTCTCCAATGTCCTCGCTCACACTCTCCTCCCTCCACAGTTCCTCTTCCTGTCTCCCTCTCCCAATCCAGGAAGTGAAATGAAAAGGGCAGCAGTAGGTGCAAGTAGGTGGACAGAGATGGGTGATCCCCCCCCCCCACAAACAGCTGCCTGAGGCAGCAGTCTCAGTTGGTCTCACGGATGGTCCAGCCCTGCCTGAAGCATCGCCCTACAGCTACGGTGGTCTATGAGATTCTGAGAGCGGCAGTGATGGAGCTGCCAGACCCTGATCAGCCAAAGTCTATGCCTAACCAAGTTCTGGAATAGCAGACAGTTCCATCTCTCTGGGCAGATAAATTATTTTTCCCCCTTTCATAAAACAATGATACATTACACAGTTTCCCAGATATGGGATGATGCACTTGCTCCTTGCTGTAAAAAAATTAAAGTGCTTGGGATTATCTTTTTCTGTTGTTGTTTTTTTTAAAGCTTCTGGGCCGCAGAAGCAGAGCATAAGGATCACGCGTCCACAAGATCCACAGGCAGAAGTCTTGGAGCCCAGCAAAAAGAAATCCTGTCGTGGAGTCAGGAAGGTACCTGGAATGTCCTTAAGGCTGGCAGCAGCACCGGAGCCTGCAGGGCCCAGTCATCCACCTGGGTCAGGTCCAACAAAACAGTCAGCCCAAGAGCCTTCAGCTCTTGCCTAGGACATTTGCAGAGAGAGAGAGAGAGAGAGAGAGGGGAGAAATTGGGCTGTTGTCCTCACCAGCAAGGATGTTAAAAGGCTCATCGGCTGGGACAGTGTCTGTAATTTAGCTGGCATATTTCACTTGGAAGTCTAGCTACCTCTGAAGTAGAAGATAGAAACATTTCCTTATTATGGCCCCAACTGTACCTATTTTACAGATGGAGTAATTGAGGCTATGTGTCCACATACAGGCATGCCCCGGTATCCACTGGGGTTCTATTCCAAATCTCTGCTGCCACCCCCACCCCCCGTGGATACCTGAAATAGTGGATACTGGGAATGCCTTTTTAAAGATAGCGGAACATCAGTGGTTTTGCTGTAATAAGATAAAAAAGAGATCTGTTTAATGTTCCCCTATCTTTTTAATAGGTGCCCCAGATAACTGAAACAGTGGATACTGAATCAGTGGATACCTGAGCACCCCTGTATTCGCTTTTTGTTCTTTGCAGGACTCTTGTGGTTCAGGTAAGCACGCATGAAATGCACACAATAACACAATACTCTGATTTTTTTTTTAAACTGCTTCAAATATGTTAATTCAGTAATCTTTACCATAATCTCATAAAGCAGGCTAGAAGTATTATCTCCATATTACAGAATTGGGGGAGGGGGTTATGAGGTTGGGAGACATTGATTTTAAATCCGCGGCTGATTCATGGATGAGGCAAGTGTTCCAGTTAAACCCACTCGGCTCACAGCTCGTTCTCTTAACTGCTGTGCTACACTAGCTCATTAACAATATTCACACTTGCAAACAAGCAGCGTCAGATGTGCGCAAACTACTGTACATGACAAATGGAAAATGGATTTAAATCACTTTGACTGTTCGTGACTTTCCCCACAACAGTTTCCTTGGGGGTCATGGTTTCATGGCAGCGCTGAGGAGAATTTACCGAAATATTTTTGGGTTCTTTGCAGGGTGGTCTTGCTAAGCAACCTAATTCAAAGCTGGTGTCCATTCGCAGTGGAGCTGTTAAGCTCAAACCAACTGGACACACCACATCTTCTGCTGGGTCACACTGGGTACGCTGGCCTCAGACCCAAAGTATACCTGAGACGAGAGTGTAGGTATCTCAAGGTGTTGACCAGATCATCCTGTCCAGGTGGCAGCTCATCTCGAAGAGGCTGTGGCACCACCATCAGCAAGGGCCGACCCGCTCTGTCCAATCCTCCTGTTGGGGGTGACACACAGGGACACACACAGTGATGTCATGCAGGGGGAACGCGGGGGAACTCAGTTCCACTTGTTAAAATTAGGGCTGACTCCGCCCACTTCACTCTCCCTCCTCCCCCCTCCCGATTCCTCTGCAAACAGCTTTTCTTCTTGGTTGGCTGGCACTCAGAGGGTTAAAGGGAGCGACTCCGGATTCCTAAGGGGGCGACTTGTCAACTTCCCTGGCAATTCTGAATAACTCCACCTCGCCTAGCCGCGAAGACCAAGGAAAGGCTTTCGCTGCTGTCTCTCCAGTCCAAAGCGTTTCACTGGCGCTCTGGGTGTCAGGTTTCTTTGGGAGACTGTTATCGCTATTGGAGCTGCAATTGGGGTGGGGGGAATTCTTCGCTTTCTGTTCTGTAGGCGCCAGGCGCTGTACAGAACTGGCTGGCTCTGCCCACTCGTCGCTGACGTCGTCGCTGGCTAGGAACCAGCCGCGGGTAGACCTGTGCTCCGCCAGCCTCCGGCTTATGACGTCACTTCCGGTGGGCGGGTCCTGACACGTGCCAATCAAAAGTGAGTTCCTGTTCTTAAATCATTTAGATGACACCACTGGACACACAAACAGGAAAAATGGGACTGTACAAATGGGACGACTTCGCACCAAATTGCCCCGGATGAAAGACAGCTCTCAGGCCCAAATTTCCTGAACACGCAGCCCCAAAATGGCAATTCAAAATCCAAACCTCACAGAAGCTGTTTAGGGCAACTTCCCAGCAGGGGTAAGGGCCATCCAGCTCTGAGGTGAGGGAACAAACATTCCCTTCCTCGAAGAGGCCTCCAGGATTGCTATTCCATTGCAGGATGCAACATGAGCCCCACTGGCACAACTATGTCAGTGCTGGAAAGTTAGTTAGGGTTGCACCTTAATGATCTAGGCAGTGGGTCCAGGACCCACCTGTTGGTCATGACCCCATTTTTGTTGGGTTGTGAAACGGACAGGGCAGGTTAGGCTATGTGGGTTAGATAACGAAAGAACCTAGATAACGAAAGAACAGAGAGTGGTTTTTGCATAGGTTGTGTCCATCTACTTAACCAAAATGGAATGTTTTTGTTTCTTATTACAGGAAGCACCCCTGAGGTCATTCTCCATAATAAAACAGAAAAAAATGTACAGTCCCATCTTCCCAGCATTATGTTAGCATTCAGGATTAGGAAAAAGTTACACTTTCCTGCTGATCCAAAAATTCCATTTCCTGCAAATTCCTATCCGATATTGGCTTCATAAGCAGGGCTCATGTTCTCAGGAAAGAGAGAGAGAGAGAGAGAGAGTGCGTGTGGATGGGTGCAGACACAAAAGATAGCTCATACAGCAAATATCTGCAGCCTATTTTTTAATCTTACCCCCACCAGCCTAGGCTGGTGCAGATCCAAGAAGCCCCAGAGAGCTAGTTGGGGGCGTTACTCAGGGTTAGAAATATAGCCCCTTACTCCAAGGAGACCTCCAACATGCTCCTAAGCTACATTGGATGCCGTGCAGGCACAGTTTAGGATTGGGCTCCCCATCTCTTTCAGCAGCCATTTCCAAACTCTGGCCCGTAGGCCGGATCCGGTGTCTGCTGTCTCCCCCTGCTGGGCGACTCGCACTTACCGTCCCGCCAGGGAGCTGACTACAATCCCCAGGTGTTGTCTCGGCCAGCCTCTTCTGGGTTCTGCCCTCCCCCCAGCAGGCTAAGTGCTCAGCGTTCTGGGCAGGTGCGGCCGGCCACAGTGACTTGGGGGCTGTAGTCGCGGCTGTGACATTGCTCCCTGGCGGAACGGTAAGTATGGGTCGCACCGGTAAGTATGGGTCGCACCGGGGAGACTTTCAATGGATGCAGCAGCCTCCTGTTTGGAGACCGCTATCTTACAGCTGGAGGTGTATGTTTCTGGTGACTAAAATAAGATTACAGCCTGACAGGGAGCATCTACTAAAATTGAGTGTTGGGAGAGTTAGAACAAATAAAAGGAAATACTTTTTTTACCCAGCGGGTAATTAATCCGTGGAACTCCTTGCCATAGGAGGTGGTGATGGGATCTGGCCTAGGTGCCTTTAAAAGGGAATTGGACAGATTTCTGGAGGAAAAGTCCATCATGGGCTGTAGGCCATGATGCATTGTGCAACCTCCTTACATTAGCAGCAGGCTACTTCAGAATGCCAGGTGCAAGGGAGTGGCAACAGGATGCAAGCATCTTGTTGTCTTGTGTGCTCCCTGAGGTACCTGGTGGGCCACGATGAGATACAGGAAGCTGGACTAGGTGGGCCCTTGGCCTGATCCAGCAGGGCTCTTCTGATGTTCTTATGACAGGGCAATCTTATGCATCCTACTCAGAAGTACGTCTCATTGAATTCAGTGGGGCTCACTCCCATTTGTAATGATTAGGATTGTGTGAATAGGATGCGAATGTGTGAACAGGATTGCAGCCGAAGTCTTAATGAATGAAATAAGTCAGTAACACCATTTTCAGACACCTCCACTTACAGCACAATCCTATGCATGTTTTCTTGGAGTGACCGTGTTAGTCTGAGGAAAGTGTGCCCAGGACCACAGCGTTGGTCACTATGCCGCACCAGAGGTGGGGATCCGGTGTCTCTAGAGCACAGCAGTGAAAAGTGAAGCTGCATTTTCCCACTGGCTTAGAAGGTTTTGAAAAAGGGTTAGCAACTTTCACAAAGGACCAGACAAGCAATGATTGTAGCAGAATGGAGGGGGGGAGGTGCCGTAACTCGGAATAGCAAATAGGGGGCGGGAAGAGACAGGCAAAAGGAAGAGGTAAACTCTTGGAGACATCTGACCGGCTGCTTGTGAAAACAGGTTGCTGGGTGGCTCTTCGTAATCTGTTCTGGCGTGGCTAGATGGCCCAGCAGATTCCAATGGAAGGATAAGGCAGATTCCACAGAAGGACAATGACTATTTGCCACAAGGGTTAAATGGAACCTCCCTGTTTAGGAGCAATATATCTGAGATTTCCAGGTGCTGAGGGCAGCCAAAAGGGGAAGGTGTCTCTCTCCAATATTGAATTTTCCCTAGGAGCCTGGCAGGCCGCTGTTGGAGAAGAGCTCTACAGAGGAAGACTTTGGAGTACAATTCTTACTTTGGAGGAGTCCTAATGGGATGGCATGTTCCTCCCTCTGCTCTCCCCCTTTTTTTCCTTCCTTTTTGTGCAGGCCCATTGTTTACACTTCCCCTCAGCAATTGCCCGGTCTGGGAGGTCTGCCTCCCATTTCGCAAGCCACAAGGCTTCAGTAACACAACCCAGGACTGGAGGTATTTTGAGTTGTGTCTTGTGGCTTTGGGTCAGGGAGAGGTTTTGGCAAGTGTCTGTGATGTGGCCAGTGAGGAGGCGTGTGTGGTCAGATTTGGGGAGGCAACGTGGGTTCCAGTTTGTTGTCACGGGAGGTCAAGCTGTGCTATGCCCCTGCAATGATGCTGCTACCATCCCTGCAGCCTCATCACATGCATGTTTACTCAGAAGCAAATACCACCACACTCAGGGCGCAATCTTAACCTGGAGTTAGGCCGGCAAAGTAAGGCCAGCGAAGTTTGGCCAGCACAAGGGACACCGTAAAGCATGTTTGGACCACTCTCGGAGTCAGAGAGGCCAGCACACAGACGTGCAACATCTTCCCTGACTCTAAGAGTGATCCAAACACGCTTTGCTTTGCCAAACTTTGCTGGCCTAACTGTGCCGGCCTAACTCCAGGTTAGGATGGCGCTCTCAAGGAGGCTTTTTCTCTTGTGCAGAGGATTCCAGCCTCAGTGCTAAGGGAGGACTGGTCCAAGCTATTTCATTCAGGTCAATAAAGGTTTCCATAACGATAGCCATTTTTTAGTGTCTGGAATGGAAAATAACAAACATTGTGCACCCTCATGCCCTCCCAATGGGGCACTAATCCATGGGGCAGCTCTCCTGCAGAAGCCCAGCTGAAATCCACAGGAACTGTCTACCATGTGCTTGAATGGCTCCCGTTTGTTCCCACAGCTGCCTTCCTCCTTGCACAGGAGAGTGTCCTTGTTGATCTGACTGAATGACTGACAGTCCTTCATGACGGCCAATGCAAAGCTGAGGTGGGGATGGGAGGCACAGTACTGGATTTCCTGCAACAGGTTTGCCTTCAAAAATACGTGATCTGGGCAGAGGTGGAGAGAGGGTGCTACAGGGGGTGGAAAGAGCAATGGCAAGTGGCATTGCCATGACAGTGGCAAGGCGCAGCAGCCCGAAAAAACCAGCGTGCTTATCACCCGGGGGTGGGGCGGAGGCACTGGGGGCGCAGTGATGTCGCCCCACCCCTGGGTGCACTGCGACCCAGGAATGGCTCTGGATCTGTGACAGAGGCTGCAATCCTCTGCACACTTTCTTGGGAGCAAGCCCTGTTGAATGCAATGGGGCTTACTTCCAAGTAGACATGCATAGGATTGTGCCAAGAGTCTGACCAGGTTTGCAATCCGCTTCGCTCTGCCGTGAAGACTGAGGTGCATTTGCGAAACAAACGTCAGTCTCTCAGGTATAAAATGCTCGTAACTCGAGGTGGGAGAAAACAGTGACAATGAAATCACAATGCATTAACGCTGCTTTCTCCTCTTCGGAAAAGACTGAAATCCATGAAAAAATAAAACCGTTTTCTCCACCTCTGCTCACCACACCTGCCCCTTCATTGCCACCCTGTTGGGAAGGCAGAAACGTGAAAAGTGAACACGTGTTTTTCATCCGTCTAAGGACTGCAAGAGGGATACGACCAGCCACCCTCAAGCCCTGCCAAAAGACTCCCCAGGGCAGCAGTGGCCTGTTGTGGACTTACCAGTCAGTGCAAACACGCCTGACCGCAGGAGCTCCCAGTCTACGGCCCGTCCCGAGTGATCCGCGGTGGGGGGAGGAGGAGGAGGAGGAGGAGGAGGAGGAGGAGCGCTTGTTGCCTCTTCTCCCTGCTCAGCAGCGCCACCATGGGCCTTCTCCCTCTCATCACTACTCAGCAGGTTCTCCCCTGGCTCTTTGGAACATGCAGCTTCCTCACTGTCCACAGGGATGCCCTCCTCACCAGGGCAACGTCCTTCAGCGACAGTCCCTTGATCGGTGGCGCTCACACTCGGCTCCTCTGCCCCATTGCCTGGTTCTCCACTGCCGACTGCACCAGCCTGCTCTTCAGCACTCGGGCTCTTTGGGTCCTCTGCGCCTACGCTCTCTTTGGCGGTGCCAACACTACTATCTGTTACGCCAGGGGAACAGTTTCCTGAGCCGCTTTCCAGCTCTCCTGGGCCAACGCTACATTCTCTAGTGCCAACCACCAGCTCCCTTACGCCAACCTCCTCCTCCGCAGAGCCAACGCTCTGGTCCCCAGGGATTCCACTGTTCTTTTGGACACAGTCAGGGATGCCACCAGGGCATTCTTTGGTGCTGACAGCTTCTTCTCTGGTACCAGCACCGGGTTCCCCACTCCCAGAATCCTGTTCTCCAGGTCCAAGGCAGGGCTCCTCCTTGACAGCATCTTTTGTCTCCACGCAAGTCCCTGTTTCTTTGCTGTTCAGATCACCCACCTGTCTGGGCCGGCCTCCGGCCCCTCTCCCCACGCCTTTTTTTTTCCGGCGGTTCCCCTTGGAGGCCCGTTTTGGTGTGGCCGAAGCTGGAGCTCGGTTTTCATGGCTGCCTTCCCTGCAGGACGCGGGATCTTGAAGGATGACCTCTGGCAGCTCCGGCTTCCCTGGCCCTTTGCTGTCCTCAGGGGCAGGTCCACCAAAGATGGCAGGCCGTGAGTCAGCCCCGAAGGGACCCTGGTCTTGCTCCGGAGACCCCGGACTTGGGCTCTCCACTGCCTGAGAGGCTTCTAGTGTTGGACACAAGGCGTGGCTGGGCTCTCCTCCCTGATGGTCCGTCCGGTCCTCCGGGGCTGGGCTGCTGTCTTGGCCAGACCGCTCGGCCTGCTGAGCTTTGCTGGCCTTCCGCAAGGCAAAGTTCTCCCCACAGCCGGACTTGTGGTGGAGCCAGGCTCGGTGGCGCCGGCTCCGGCTCTTGTTGTGCCCCTTGCGGGTAGGCATGGTCTGGATCTGGGCCCCGCAGGGTTCCGGGATCCGAGGGGCCTGGTGCAAGGTGGGGCTGACCTCCAGGAGGTGAACGTACTCGCCCTCAGACTCCCGGTTCTCCCCACCGGAATGGCGCCCGTCCCCAGGGCTCCGCGCCCCCAGCACCTCCGGAGCCAAGTCTGCCGGGCAGCGCTGCCCTACGATGAACCCATCTTTGTGCACAAACTGGGGGTACACCAGCTCGGGCCAGGGCAGGCTGAGCACCTTCTCCCCAGCGGCCAAAAGGCAGCGCTCCAGGCGCCCCCCGCGGCGTTCCTTGTTGATGCCGTTCAGCCACTCGACGGTGAAGAGGAAGGGGTAGGAGTCGGGGGACACGGGCAGCTCCTGGACACTGCGGCCCTCTGGCGAGAGGCACTTCAGCACCAGGCGGGGGGGCACACTCCCGGTGAGGCACCACCTGCAGGTAGAAGTCGCCGGGGCAGAGGCGTTGCCAGGGCAACGAGCCCAGCTGGACCAGAATCTTCTCCCGAAGGCACAGCGGCCAACCCTCATGGCAGAACACAAAGCCGCTATACTGGGCCTGAAGAGGTGGAAAAGAGAGAGACTCAGACGCGGGACTGAGCATCACTTAATTGCACACAAGCATGCATCACTTTGCTCATAATTTCAGTTTTTGAAATTCTGCATGAAGAAACCTTGCCTTCCGTGCGCTAGGTCAATAATGCACATTTGCGTCTGTTTGCTTATTTTGCATCTTTCCACCACAGAGCAGCAAAGAGACACCCCCTGATCATGAGAGCCACTGCTCAACAACCTTCCGTGAGCCCCAAATTTCGCTATTTTCATTCTAAAACAATACTCGCTCTCTTAAGGACTAGAAACTCACTACACAGCTTTACTTGAGAGCCAAGATTTGCAGGGTGCAGACAACACACACAAAACTATGGCTACAAAGTCCGTTTTATGGAGGAAAAAGTAGCATAAATGTATTTACTAAAACCAAAGAATAGCACCCCCATTCTGCCACATTTTACACATAGGCGTACGTCTGTCTAGATTTGATTGGTGCACAGGGTTAATTCAGTGGGAAGTTAGTATCTGGAAGAGGCAGAATGATTGCACTGAAATTGTATTCTATGACTGTGCCCAAGGATCAAGGAAAAGGTCCCCAAGCTGGGCTTGAGGTCAGTGGTTCTCAAACGTTTCCAATTAGTGGCTCCCTTGATCTACTGGGCTATTGACCACAGCTCCCCATTAGGGCTACAATCCTACACATCAGCGGTCTCCGAACTCCAGCCTGCTGGCCAGATTAGTAGTGGCTTTCCCAACGCTCCCTAGTGGAACAAAAAGCACCGGTTGCACTGGGGAGCTTTTTCAGCGCTGCAGCCATCTCAGCAGTTTGGAGACCACTACTATACATTGTATAGGACAGCAGATTTTTCACGAGGATTCCATTCTGGCTGGTTGCAGTAGCTTTCCAGGGAACCACAGCACTCGCTTAGGGTGCAATCCTAACCCGGACTTAGGCTGGCACAGTTAGGCCAGCAAAGTTTGGATGGCACAAGGGACACCGTAAAGTATGTTAGGGCCACCCTTGGAGACAGAGAGTCCAGCACACAGATGTGCGCCATCCTCCCTGACTCCATGAAGGACCCACATGTGCTTTACAGTGGCCCTTGCGCCAGCCAAACTTTACTGGATGATCTGTGCTGGTCTAACTCCAGGTTAGGATTGCGCTCTCAGAGAACCACTGCTTTAGGTCAGTGAACGCTCCAGGCGGAGGCCTCCGTTCAGATTCCAGGCTCCGAAGCAGACTGCTTTTCGGTGGCTCTGAGCTGAGCGAGATTCCCCCATTCAAAGGTGCTCCGGAGAAAACAGCGCCAAACCAAAGCAGGGACTCACACAGGCTTCGCTCTGGACTCGAGCCAGAATGTGCTTGGCAGGAACCAGGAAGTCGAGGGTGTAGCGCAGGGCGTCGTGCTGGTACGTCCGCTCCAGCACCTCGAAGACCTGGCTCAGCAGCGTGGGGGCCGTGGCTTCGAAGGGGGGGTACAAGGCGGCCAGCGTGCTCTGGACACATTCCTCCACCGGCTCGGGTTCCTGGGGAGACATCGGAGAGAAAGAGAGCAGGGGGGTTAAATGGTTCCCGTTGAACAGTCCTTGGCGGCCTGCCCTGCCCTCCCCACACTCACTGGCGCCCTTTGGTGCTTGTGCAGCCGCTGAAAGAGAATGCACACAAATCACCCTGCCGCAGAGCTCCCTGAAATCCCAACCAATTGCACTGGAGCAGCTCCGCAGCCCTGCCTCCTCAAGCGTGCAATGTCCTTGGCTGCTTTCTTGCTCCTATGCGATGCGCCACAACTCGTGGAGCCGCACGGGTGTCAGGGCCCCTTGGAACCAACCTCCTCCAAATTTCTGACTGGTTCCGCAAAGCAGGAGATGGGTTAACCCGCAGCCATAAGCGCTAGGCTCCCTCGGATCCTAGAGATGGACCACTGCCCCCTAGTGGTGCACCGCGTAGACAGGGCAGCAAGGCAGAGGCGCAGGGCAATGTGCACAGAGCTCAGCAGTGTGCGAAGGAGCAGGGGCATGAGGGGGCAGCGCAAAAGAAAGACTTTGGGCAAGTGCCAAGGCCTGAGAATGGAGCAGTCAAAGCTCCATCTGGAATACATTAACAGCTGTGAGCTCATTCCTTCCGCAGCTCCACCCAGCAAAGGAAATGAGGAGGGGGGGGGACTGCAAGGGAAGGGGGCCGGCAATGAGGCAGCCATTGTGCCAAATCTTCCAATTGTGCCTAATGAAGAGTCACAATCACTCTTTTCTCACCATGCCTTGCCTGCATCCTCACCTAATAGCGGGGCACAATGTCACAGTGTACCTTCGTGGATGTTGGTGTGTGTGTGGGGGGGATGGACTTGCTTTCTCGCCTTGGTGCCAGAACCCAGACGAAATGGTTTGGCTCACACATCCCAATTTCAGCTTGTCTTGCATTGGAAAAGAAATGAAAGCTGTGAAAACAGAACGATGGGTCCTGACATGTGAAAAAATGCATTTTGTAGGGACAGGAGGAAAAAAAGTCATTTGCAAATCCCATCTTTCCAAAGATCTTCAGTTAGAGGTGGAGAGGCAAGGAGAAAGGGGGTCAGACCCTGCAACCCCTCAGAATGGACCTCTTAATACCACACCCATGGCCCCTTCCAGTGGGCGGGGCAGGCCAGGGAGGAGGGTGGAGTTTGGATGCTGCATTAGGCGAGATCCAGATCCCTGTTCCATGGGCGCACACGGCCCCAATTCGGACCACAGCCGCCTGCTCGGACTGACATCAGGCACAGATCTGAGCAGCACCATTGGAGTAGCTGGAGCCTACCCAGTGATGTCATTCAAATGATTTAGGAACAGGAACTCACTTTTGATTGGCACTCGTCGGGAACCTGGAACCAGCCACGGAGCCCGTTAGGATCCGGAACGCCCGTTCCGGTCCGTTCCCCCTGAATGACATCACTGAGCCTACCCCAAGGTAAAAGAATCCAGTGCAGTCTCAACCTGCATTGGATGCAGCACAGACTGGCCCATCTGTTCCAGTGCAGGACATGTTTGAGCTCCTACTCTGTGCAGCAGCGGCTCTCCAGCTGAGGCCTCTTCTAGCCTTCTTACCCAGGCTCCTTTCACCAAGGACACAGGTGCCTGGTGCAGCAGGACGACCCTCTCCAGGCTCACTGCCTCCTTGAAATGAGGCTTGAAAACGGACAGCCTGGTTGCTTTGCACGCAGACAGCTTTGCTCTCAGCCGGGCAAAGCCTCGTCCTCACAGCGAAAGCAGGTGACAGGGGGCGAAGCCTCACCGAATCCAAACTCCACACACTCTTTATATTAGCAAAATGGAGGAAAGGACGTCGCCTCGCTCCCCTGCTCCCTCGCCTCAGGGCTGCTGCCACTTTCTGGCACAGCCGCAGGAAAGTACAGACTCGGAGCCAGTCACCGTGAGGGAAAGTTTTATATCCCAATGACGAGAAGAGGCAACCCCCCTTCCTCTGCAGACACTGGCAGGAAGGAGCGAGCGGGGAGGCCCCTTCTTGGCTCAGCAGCTTGGAGGGTGTGCAAGGCGGGCCGTCGAAGGGAGAACAGCGGCTGGCAGGAACACAGACAAGCGTCCCCCTCCAGGACTTAACTATTGCTGGCGGTATCCTCTCTCTCTCTCTCTCTCTCTCTCTCTCTCTTACACACACACACACACACACACACACACACA
>JAJKFI010000166.1:797745-809402 GCA_029204185.1 Lerista edwardsae | reverse complement strand
GGGATGTGGCTAAGGCCGTATCCAAGCCTCTATCCCCTGGCTGTGAGGCCCCAATTCGGACCACGCAGCTTCCTCGTGGGGGCAGGGAGGACGGCGAAACGGAGCGGTACGCAACGGGCGGGCTGCCGCTCACCCGTTCCTCCCGCCCAGCGTTCCGGCTGCATGACGCCGCTGCCCCCCCCAATTTGGACTGGGATTGTGGCAACATGGGGCACTCAGGTTCCTCCACCACATCCAGATCAGACAGCCACTATTTAATGAGGGAACAACAAGCAGAGTGGGCTTAACAGAATATGCGATTTGTCCCTTCATCTATCATTCCAACAGCAGCCTGATGCCATTCATGTACCCAGAGGGGTAAAGGACACAAACCAATGGTACATACGGTGCAGAGATATATGCAGTGCATATTTCTTTAACACGGTGCAGAGATATATGCAGTGCAGCAGCGTTTTTTGTGACCAAGGAAGCTTCAGAAACTTTCACACAAAAGGTTTCGCACTTGACCCTGGAGAACTTACCTGCCGTTCTTTATTTCTTTAAATACCTGACTACACAAACCTGATCTAATGACTTCCAAGCTGCTTCACAGTATAGGAGTGCAAGCCTATGGGTGTCTACTCTGAAGTAAACATCACTGGATTCAGTGGGACTTACTCCCAGGACAGTGTGTATAAGACTGCAGCCTAACATTCTTGGAGTCCAACAGGACACCCTTTCCACCAACGATGTTGACATATCTTCAGGATCCATTGGCCCAAGAGGACATCCAATGCAATCCTAGGCAGGTCTACTCAGAAGGAAGCCCCGCTGAGTTCAATGGGACCTAATCTCAGGTAAGTGTATATAGGATTTCAGGATTAGTTGGTTTCCTACATCCCTCCAACAGGCATAAATATTTCAACAGGATTCCATGGTGAAAAAAGTGCTGGACTGCTTATTTATCTATTTCCAAGCAGGGAATATTGAATCTTTCTTATCTTGTTTCTTCAGAAATTGCAACTGAAGAATGCAAATACCTAATACGTTCTGTCCTTGGAACATGTAAATGGTTCCATCTGCAACAAGATATTGCTACACACATATCGATCGATCGATCGATCGATCTATGAGATTATATAATTAAGGATGCAATCCTACACTGGAGTTAGGCTTGTGCAAGTCACTTGTGCCAGGCTAACTCCAGGGTAGGATTGTGCTCTTAACTTCCTTATGTTGGAAAGATGTTTCAAACCTATGAAATGTTACTCTCATTTTTGCTACATATTTTATTACATCCATGTTTAAAAATGGTCTATACAATTTTTGGAAAAGAGGTGCCTTTTAGAATGTTGGATTCCATTTTTAAATCAAGTTTTTTTTTTAATAGCCTAATCAATTTTTAATGAGTGGTATGCATCATTTTTCAGATATTCCCTGATTCAGAAATCCCCTGAAATTGGGGGGGGGGGGCGGGTTTGATATTTTCTCTTAAAGACACCTGATATCAACTTTTTTGAAAAAAGCAATTACTTGGATTAACCCTTCGGGCTCCCCCTGCTTTAGCAAGTATCACCCTGAGGTCACAGAAACCACCGCAGAGGTGTTTGTGCACCGTCCGTTTCTAAGGTGACGTTTCTGAAAACACTCCTGTATTGGGGGGGGGGAATGGTTTCCATGGAGAAAAAAGAAGCGGAAAAAATTACCTCAGAACAGGCGCAGTGTCTTTCCTCTCTCAGCTAAGCCATTGCGTGTCCAATTCCAGGCCTGGGATATCTGGGATTAGGGATCCAGGGGGAGGGGGGACTTCCAGTTGAGACAGGGTGACATCCAGACTGGTTAAGCCAGGCACCTTTCGGTTTCAATTAAGGGGCACCAGTCTCTCCAGGTGTAACCTGCAGTGCTGCGGTCTTCCCCGAGAGTAGTGTCTACACCAGGACCTGTAGCACAGCCCATAACTGGGATGCTCAGCTGCCAGCCTCCTCCTCAGAACACGGTGGGGGGGGGGAACCCTTTTCTGGGCTCAAGATGGCCAAGCGGTTCCTTTCCCCGCCAACATGCACAATTAACGCCAACAGCTGCTTCGTCTAAAAGGGTAAGCCGCTTTGGGAAGGAAGGGGCCATTTGTAGCTGAGATGCGGTAAGGGCAGGAGGGGGCTGCTTAATCCTTTGCCTGCCAGCTGTTTCATGGCTACCCCTCCTCCCAGGTGGTTCCAAACGCAGGTTTACCCTTGAAAGTCCACATCTGGAACTGCAGGAGACCACAGCTGGGGGTGGGGGTGGGGGGAGCGGGCACAATAGAGAGAAAGCAGGCAGGGAAAAGAAAAGCACACCCAGGGCGCAATTCTAACGTACTTTCCAAAACCGGAGTAAGGGCAATGCCGCTCTGAGGTAAGGGAACAAACATTCCCTTACCTTGAGGAGGCCTCCATGACTGCCCCCCAACTGCAGGATGCAGCACATGCCCCATTGGCACCGCTATGTCAGTGGTGAAAAGTTGGTTAGGATTGCGTCCCCACTCTGCTCCAAAGCCACTTTTCCTCCAAAGAACAGGCCAGAGGAGTTTTATTGTGGAGTTTAACCTTTCATGCTTTTTTATAATGGTGTGCCCCAAAGACTTGTTTTAACTGGGCATGGGCTGAGGGTGGGGGGATTTCATCCTGTCAGAAACTCATAATCCTCTCCTAGGACTCTGCAATGAGATTTACTCCCAGAGCACAGTCCTAACCTGTAGTTAAGCCAGCAAAGTTTGGCCTGCACAAGGGCCACAAGAAAAGATGCTCGTGTCCACGTCTTGTGCCAGACCAATATTAGCCCAGCCCAGCTAGCACTGTCCGACCAAAGCACAGGGACAAGGTGAGCTGTCTTCATGCAATCCTCCCAGCCCCCCTCCCTTTTTTTTTTTTTTTTTTTTGCAGTAGCAAAACTGCTTCAACACACTCAGGACATTTTTTTTCCCATAATGGATGATATCATTGCCTTTTTGTCTACAATCCCTTGTGAAAAAAATGTCAGTGGGAAGGCAAGGACAGAAAACAGAAGGCAAACCGTTTGATATTAAGAATGCCAATAAAATGCGTACACTATATGTCCATTTGACACAAAGACCAGGCCACAGGGCAGCATAGCTTAAATGCATGTTCCAGCCAGCGTCATTTTTGCATTCAAATCACAGATTCAAGGATTGCAAAATGCCTGTTGACACATCGCTTGCGGAATGTAGTCTTATTTCTCACGCACCAAATCACATCCTGGCATTCTACAATAATTAATCCGGAGTCATTACGATCACCTTCGCTTCTCCCATCTCTACTTCACCTGTAAGCATGCATTCAAAGGGAAGAGAAGGAGGGGTGTGTGAGAGAGAAAATCCTTCTCTTTTATCACCCTGTTTAAAGAGCAGAATCACTGAAACCCTGGGTTCAGTGAGCTTCAACAATGGCACTGACTTGCAAGTAAATGTGGTTAGGGTTGGTCTGTCCCAGATGACAAGGGGGGTGTTACTGGTAATCTCCTGCCATACACTGTGACCATCAGCTCAGGCCTTGCTCCAGGTGCCCACAGAACTGCAGCAGGCAGACACCACCAGCAGGGCCTTTTCGATGGTGGCACCAACCTTGTGGAATGGAATCCCATCCCCACTGAGGTTCAATTGGGCCCTGCCTTGCATTCCTCCAGGCCACTGGTTCACAACCGGGCTTTTTTATTATTATTATTTTTGGTTTATCTTTTGGTGGCCGATGAGAGTTGTGGCAGTAGTAGCAGGATTCCTGGGATGGCCTTCAATTTGATTTTGTTTTGTCGCTTAATTATATGGTTGTCTGCTCTTGGCTTTGTAAACCGCCTTGGGTTGCCCTGTGGCAAGAAAGGCGTGATAACAACATGCTGTAAGATAAACAACGAGCTGGCTCTTCCCCCGCCTCGCAGCCCGGCAGCCTAGTGCTGCTGGCTTCCCACACCCAGCGCCACCCGCCTGCCCGGCAACATTGCCACGCTCTCTCCAGCGTCCCGCGCCTCCGCGGATGCCCGTCGCCCTTCAAGGCGGTGGGGGCGGGGAAGAGGAGGAACGCCGCTCGCGTCTCTGCCTGCCCCCCCCCCCCGCGGGATCCTACCCCGCCCTTCTCCGAGAAGCCCCCAGGAGGTCGCGCTTCCCACCTTCCCCTGCCCACCCCCAGGCAGACAGCGCGCACGGGGGCTCACCATGGCGCAGACGGCGGCGCAGACGGGACGGGCTTTCCCTTGATCTCCGGCTGGAGCTACCGCTTCTGTCGCTGCCGCCTCCAGTCTCCGGGCTGCCTGCACCCCCCGCCCGCCCCGGCTTGGCCGGCGAGCCCAGGCTGGAGCCACCCCCTGGCAGAAATCCCGGCCCCCGACGCCGCGGCTGCCTGCAGCTGCAGTCCCCGCCGGAGCCCGGCCAAGGGCACGTGGAGGCGCGACTGCGGCAGCGCCGAGTGGAGAGGGGAGGGGGACCCGCTTCGGCCGTCGCCTCCGTTCTCCGCCTACTCCGTGCCCTTGAGAGGCGATCCGTGAGTCCCTGGAGCCGGATCTCGGCTCAGTCGAAGCCGCGGCATTCAAAGGAGCAGCTCCGAAATCTCTTTGCCAGCTACGCTTCGAACATGGGACGGGGAGAGAGAGGAGAGTACCTCTGAGCTGGTGCAGAGTGCATTTCTCTTGGTATATACGTCCGTCATTAGCAGTCGGGGCTGCCGGGTCAAAGGATTTCCCGCCAAGTAGATTTGAGCCCCGGCACCTCGCTTCCTGCAAGGAACCCCCGAGTGGACTATAATTATAGACCAGTTCTGTAGTTATAAAGTTCCAGTTATAACAGACACATTTGGTTTTTATAACACAATCTGGTACTGGGTCAGTATTGACGCTGGGCTCCAGAACATTGAAAAATGTAAGACTCCATGCAGAGATTAGGTAGAGTCATATAGAAAAATAAGCCCCCAAACATGCGCAGAGTGCAATAGTGATGAGCCACAACCTGCCCCAGGCACTGGGAATTTGAAATCAGGGCTTCCAGGGTATAAGCTGAGCTGAGCTCCGGTGCCTATTTAGAAATATGAAACATATCAAAAGATGAAGAAAAAAGGCTGTTGATGCCATGTGCAAGGGAGTGGCAACAGGATGCAAATGTCTTGTTGTCATTTGTGCTCCCTGAGGCACCTGGTGGGCCACCATGAGATACAGGAAGCTGGACTAGATGGGCCTTGGTCTGATCCAGAGGGCCTCTTCTTATGCTCTTAAGGCTCATGAGCAAACGGACTTTAATTAATTGCTTTTATTTTTTGCATGTTTTTATAGTGTGTTTTTAACCGTTTTGTGCTAGTATTTATGAACATCTTTGTAAGCCGCCTTGGGCATTTGCCTCAGCAAAGGAAAGGTGGAAAGTCCAATTCTAACCCACACTGGAAGAGGGAGGCCAGCCGGCCTGCCCCATATCGAGTGCGGAGTTGGGGCCGCATGTGTTGCCCCACAGCAGTCCAAACAGGGCTAGTTGGCTCTGTGCCAGCGAAATTGCTAGCACAGAACCGACCGGCCTGTGTAAGGCTGACTGAGCTGGAACTGGCAGTTAGGATCCAGCCTAAGTGCCAGAGGCTGGTCCCACACTCGGCTGGTCGGCCCATGGGCCCACCCTTCCCCCTCCCCCCTCCCCTGCCTTCCACCCCGATCCACTTGCCCTTTGCCCTCCCCAACCTCCACCCTGTGCCGGCCTCCTTCAGCTGGCCTTACGTTGTCCAGGATGCAGCACAAGGAGGCCAGCGCACATCTGCACACACCATCCTCCCCAACTCGAACAGAGGCACAAGTGTGCTTTGGGGCACATTTGCAACACACCTGGGCTGGCATCAGGGACTTGTGTCAGCCCATCATCATAGCAGGATTGTACTCCAAAAAATAAATGTCATCTTACATGTGCAAGAAGGAAGCCTGGTACCCCATGGTCATTGATTTGGGGAAATTACCACCTGCTGCTGATTAGGAACATCTGGCTGGAGCAGACTAAGGGCACAATCCTAACCTAGAGTTAGGCCGGCACAGTTAGGCCAGCAAAGTTTGGTTGGTACAAGGGGCACTGTAAAGCGAGTATGGACCACTCATGGAGTCAGGGAGGATGGCGCATGTCTGTGCTGGCTTTTCTGACTCGGAGAGTGGTCCAAACATACTTTAAGTATGCCAACACCCTTGTGCCAACACCAACACCAGAATACCTGAATGTGGATAAACTCTCCTTAAACTTTGCCCTGAAACTGGGTGTGCGAGGGTACAATCCTAACCTGGAATTAGGCCAGCAAAGTTTGGCCAGCACAAGGGCCACTGTAAAGCATGTTTCGACCACTCTCAAAGTCAGGCGGGGATGGCGCATGTCTGTGTGCTGGCCTCTCTGACTCCAAGAGTGGTCCAACATACTTTATGGTGGCCTAACTTGGCTATCCTAACTTGCCTGTCCTAACTATGCTGGCCTAACTCCAGGTTAGGATTGCACCCAGGAACCCTCCTGCTTCTGGGATGTGAGATATGAGGGAAGGGCCAAGCGAATGATCCCAGTTTGATGATGTGAGTTTGATCCCAGCCCCTTGCTTTATAGAAATTAAAGAGCAGGGCCACACACAGGCACCTATGTACAGACCAGCGTTTTTGTCAGCCATACAGTATTTCATACGCCAGTGAGGGGAGGAGCTACTTCCTCCCAAGTTTTCCTTTCAGTCCCTGTTTTGCCTCCAGGAAAAGCTGGGGGGGGGGGGGGGGGCGGAAACCCAAAACACAACTTTCCAGCCTTTTCTAGGTTCCAGCTGAGCTAAAACCTGAAAGGAAAGAAGGGTAGGCAAAGTGGGAATTTTTAATGCCCCGAAAGCTGGCAACTGTGGAAGAAAAAGTCAAATGACTCTACTTTGATCAGGTTCCAGATTTGCAACAGACAGTGTAAATAAGATTAATAAGTCCAATGCGTGGCCAGCACCAGGGCCACCGTAAATCGTGTTTGGACCACTCTCAGAGTCCGAGAGGCCTGCACGCAGATGTGCAACACCCCACTAGACTCTGAGAGTGGTCCAAACATACATTACGTTGGCGCTTGTGCTGGTCAAACTGTGCTGGCCTATGTGTGCCGGCCTAACTTAGGATTGCGCCCTCAGTTATTCATACTATTCAATGCAGGCACAAGCTGTGCAAAGTGTACATAGATTGCTGATCTGTAAAAAGTGGACCCAGATACTGTCATTTATATGGAAATGTGAACCCAGATATAGAGAGTTGAACAGAGGTGCAGCCATTCTGTACCCCCACATACAGCATAATGTGTGGACAGTCCCAAAATCGAGCCTGAAGTTCCAAGCAACTGCAGCAATAACTGCTTCTCTTGCATGTTTTAAAGCTTTTTATATTTTTGCCGTCAAAACAACTTACCTTGTTTTCACTTTTTGTGTTGCATCCATATTTTCACTTCTTGTTCACTGGTTGCCTGAATACAGAGCAGTTAGAACTTGTATAGTACTTATTGCACATGCAAAGCACGTCATACATTTTATCTTGATGGAATCCTTACAACAACCCTGCAAGGAAAGTATTGTTATCTGCATAGTGATGTTTTTTTAAACACAGCTATTAAAAGACAGTGATTCATTTCAATAATAGCCCACCTTTTGTCCATTTTGCTCAAGGCAGCTTCCAGGCAGCCTCCCATCCAGGCACTCAGCAGAGCCAAATCAGTTTTTGTTTCAACAAGGTGGAAACATCATCACATGCCTTCAATGTGATACATCATGTGCCATTATGGGATGCATCATGTGCCTTGGTGTGCCTTGCAACATCATGGGCCTGCACATGCCAGACTGCCAAAAGATGTGAAGTTATAACATAGGGAGTGCCTCTGTCCATGTGCAAAGTGCCTCTCCCCTTTCATCCCAAGTGACTGTTTTGTGGGTATAAATATTTATAGGCTGCTTTCTTCCCAACAGGACCTTGAGAATAGTTGACCATTGAAAGCAAAATCAGAGCTATTGCAAACTGTAAAAAAGTTAGGATTTGGATGTAGGGCTTTTTGGCCACAGGGCATATAATAAGTGCAAGGCAGGCTTGGCCCCAGCACCACTTGGTTCAGAGATGAAGCCTTCTCCTCTCAAGCCCAGCTTGATCCCAAGCGTGATGCTTTGCAGGCCCTGCATTCTCTCTTGGCAAACCCTGTTCAAGTATTTGGACTGCCCCACAATGTAATGATTCTTAGAGTTACTGCAGATGCCTGGAAAATGAGGGGAAAGTAAGCAAGAAACAAAAACCTACCTAAATGAGAATGATCTCTGTTCCCTAGAAGCCTATGAATTTATCTTGGGGGTGGGGGGCTCCCCATAATGCACTTCAGGTGGATTCAAATGCGCCGTTTGTTAAAAAAATCAAGCCCTCTTTGGTGTCAAAAGTCAGCTTTCCAGGATCTGCGATTGCTAAGCTGGAACAGAGCACTTTGCAGACATAACCAGAGCTCAACTCTGAGCCATCGGCTTTGTGAGAACCAGAGTACAGAGATCAAAGGTGCCTCCAACATCTGTGTAAGTACCAGTGAAATGAGGGGGAAATAGATGGGTTCAGGGTCAGGCCATCAGAGGTCAGACCAGGAGAGAAAGGACCCTGGAGAGCCTCTGCCAAAAGGCAATAGCGACCTAGAAGTTGGAGAAACAGCAGCTTCACAGTTCTGACTCCACGTTTTATTTATTTTTGATTTTTTTTCACATCACCCTTCCTCCAAAGTGCCCCAAGAGTGTGTGTACATGGTTCCTTCCTGCCCTCCTTTGGTCCTCATGACAACCCTGTGAGGTAGACATGGCTGGGGGATGGTGGTTGATGCCCCCCTAGGCCCGCCACTGTGACAGAGGCAGTCCACATCACCCCATCGGTGACATACAGCAGCGTGGGTCATTGTGCTGGTAGCTGAAGAGTATGCTCCCCATGCTTTGAAGCTAATCTCCACAGCCTTAAGGGCTAGAAACTTGAGAGTTTTAAAAAAAACAGAATTGGTCAAGCGAAGAGAGTTAGCCTCTGGAGCAATGACTTTCAAACTTTTTCATCTCACGCCACACTGACATGGCACTAAAATGGTCAAGGCACACCATTAGGTGTTGACAGGGCACACCAGGTTGCTTGTGGGGGGCTCACATCCCCCAATGGCCTAACTAACAAATGACCCTCCCCAAACTCCCGTGGCCCACCTGCGACCATTCACAGCACACCAGTGTGCCACAGCACACCGGTTGAAAATAGCAGCTCTGGAGGCTTCAGTATAGTATAGCCATTATGCTGAAGACAAGCACTCTCGGCTCGTGTCCCAAATGTGATAAAATATGTGGGAAAATGTAATTCTTCGAACATTAAGAGCGCAATCTTAACCTGGAGTTAGGCCGGCACAGTTAGGCCAGCAAAGTTTGGTTGGTACAAGGGGCACTGTAAAGCGAGTATGGACCACTCATGGAGTCAGAGAGGCCAACACACAGACGTGTGCCATCCTCCCTGACTCCGAGAATGGTCCAAACGCTCTTTAACAGTGGCCCTTGTGCAAGCCAGACTTTGCCGGCCTAACTGTGCCGGTCTAACTCCAGGTTAGGATTGCACTCTATATTATGCCAAGACACCACTTCAAGAATGGAAAAGACAGACTGGAGAACAATATTTTTCAGGAAGAATGGAGAGAGCCCCCTCTCCCATTTCTTCATCACCTAGCAGATGTTTTATAATTCTTTTCTTCACTTTGATTAAAAAAAGATGTGCCCACTTTGTCAAGCCATGGCACTGAAGATAAATTGGCATTCTCTTTCTAAGCTTCTCCAACGGGCAGGACTTATTTCTTCTACACAGGCTGAAAGACAAGGGGGCGTTTGGCCTCATCTGTTACCAGTTTCGGCTCCTCACGGCTGGTGAAGAAGACTTTGCTGCTCCCTTTCAGCTTTACCAGGCCGGTCATGTGGTCAAACCAGGATCCAGGAGGCATCACAGGAGGAAATGCAGTCAAGACACGAGACACGCTGAGGACCCATCGAGTTGTTTTACACTTAGAAGGCTGTTTTTTAAAGGCCAAAAATCACATGATGTGGAAAAGTCATAATTGGATCGCCCAATATCTTTTTTTTTTTATTGTTTCATGCAGCTGCCGGGGGTGGGGCGAATGCTGTGACTTCGAATGAAATAGCAGTGCTGTGGGAGAGGGTGTTTAACCCTCCCACTTTGCTGCTTTCTAGATCTGTCCTGAAGCTGTTAGCTGCAAAGCGGGGGGGGGGGGGCACCAATACAGGTTGTACTCCAGGGTTGGCATGTGGGTTTTTTTTTTCTTCACTGAGGAACTAATATGTCAGTGGTTCTCAAACCTTTTAGCACCAGGACCCACTTTTTAGAATGACAATCTGTCTGGAACCCACCGGAAGTGATGTCATGGCTGGAAGTGCCATCATTGTGATGCCAGAACCTGCTGCTTTCCTGAGAATGCAGCAAGAGGTTGGGTTATTTCTAAATCATTTTCCAATAGCAAAGTGAACCAGAAAGAAGAAGAAAAAGGTCTATTTACAACCCTGACACAAGCCAAATAACCACACAGCCCTCCCCCTTTCCAGAATCCCACCTTCCCATATTTTCAATATGGCTGCCCTAGGTGCTTCGCAACCCACCTGGAATTGGCTCGCGACCCACTGGTGGGTCCCAACCCACAGTTTGGGAACCATTGTAATATCTGTTTTTGGGGGTGAGGGTGGAAAATTTTGATCCAGAAAGCAACATGGGGAAGGGGATATGGCAGAGAGGAGAGTGACAGCCTAGAGTGCCCAGAGAGCATTGGAGATCTGCATCTCAGGTTATGGATTGTCAGCCTGGTCTGGAGGGGGTTGCACTCCCTTTGAAGGAGCAGGTTTGCAGACAGCAGTACGTCTGAGCTCAGCTCTGTGCCTAGTTGCTCAGGTTCGGTTGTGGCCTGAGCTGCATTTGCCCAGTTTTGGTTGGTATGCCAACTGCCTCATTTCCTGCCTCAGTCAGACCTGACCATTCTTGCCTACACACTGAAGCAGAAGAGAAAATGTGGAGGAGAGGTCAGTGGTGAGCTAGGGTCCCTCTAGGCCACTATTCTCCTCTTCTCCATGCTAACTTTTTGGTGCCATCTCCCTCCTCCTTTTCTAATCCAGAGAGTGGGAGAGAAGGAATAACTGGCACATCACCAGCTGAAGTGGGGGGCAGCATTTGGCACACCACCTCTGGAACCAGGAAATCATGGGCTGGCCCTTTTGATGGTACCTCTTACCCACATTCACACCTTTTCTCCAAAACTCCACTCGATGAAAAATGTCTCCAGAGTAGTCAGGGAAGTGGAGTCACAGGGAAGGGGAGGACAATCTGGTGATGGGAGAGGAGGGTCAGTCTCCCACCCACCCCCATGAAGCTAAGACGCATGCTTTCTTCCCTTGACAAACCTGAAATGCATACGCATCACACCAGAAGCAGGACAAATTACTGTCAGAAAGCCTAGCATGAAGTCCATGCATTCCCCCATCACCACCAGAATCCGAGCCTGGCTTAAAAAACGTGTGTGGGGGTGGGAATAATATGAATCAGATGTTGCGACTCTCATCTATGGGTAGGGCTTGCTGTGGCTGTTGTTGTTCTCTCTCTCTCTCTCTCTCTCTCTCTCTCTCTCTCTCTCTCTCTCT
>JAJKFI010000166.1:681482-797735 GCA_029204185.1 Lerista edwardsae | reverse complement strand
TCTCTCTCTCTCTCTCTCTCTCTCTCTCTCTCTCTCTCTCTCTCTCTCTCTGGCCAGAACGTGTATCTTCTGTTACTTCCTTGATCTCCCCTTGTCGTTCAGTTTCTCAGTTTGTAGGGAGGTTTTCCCTTTTGTTTTTACTGTGCACTTTTGCCGATTCCTTGGATAGGCCTAGACTTTTTCATGACATGAAAAACCATGAAAATGCAAAGCATTCTTGTTTGGTGTGGGGGGGGGGGGAGGAGGGGGAATTGCCATGGCCTATCAAGCGGTGGGGTTCTGCTTTTCCCTCACTAATTTTACCTTCTCCATGTAAACAGACACCTTTAATAGGTACCTCTAGTATGACCACCCATGTTCTGCCCAGGCAGAGATCTGTGTCCTAGTAAGGGGGAAAGGGAGGAGGTTATGAAGACAGGTGATGTGATCATGCAAGGCACTGAGGTTACTCCTCCCCCACCAAAGCAGTGGTTTTATCAGACACACCTTGCATGTTTTCAGATGGAACAGGGATGTCACACGTTTCATAGGGGGCAAATATCATTCATGGAGCCTGCTAAAGGCCAAAAGTGACCCTTATCATGCAGGAAGTATTATGCTAGCAGATGATAGCCAGAAATAAGCACTTTGTTCTCACTCATTAGCTGCAAAAGACAGAAGAGAAACTGATCATATTTTCAAGATATGGGAGACCCCTATTTTCATGCTGGGCCACCAAGGGGTGTGGCCTTGAGTTTGGGTGTTTTGCCCACCTGAGCAGCGGTGTCATCCGGCAACGAGCTGCCGGAACGCTAGGCGGGACTTACCGCCTGATTGGCTGCCCGTCCGTGACGTGTCGCCGCCTGCCTGCCCGCTGTGCGGGCACCCCTGGCTTCGGAGGTGCCTGGGCAAGCAGCGGAGGGGCGTGCCAACCGCAGGGAGCCCGCGCGGCGGGCGGGCAGGTGGCGACACATCACGGACAGCCTGTCAATCAAGCGGTAAGTCCCGCCTAGCGTTCCGGCAGCTCATTGCCGGATGACACTACTGCACCTGAGGTAAGACTAGTGTCTGACCCCTCTTCAGCAAGTGCCTTTTCCTGCCTTAGCTTAATGGCTGCTGTTCTCCAGCTTTCCTTCCTCTGTACCTTGCTGTAATCAAGTGGCCCATTCATCCATATATATATATACACACAGGGCCAGCCTTAAGCCAATGTGACCAATTGGGTCTCACACTTTGGGGGCCCTTGCACCAGCACAGTGAGCTTATCGCCTGCTGCAGCAGCCGGGATCTCTATGAACTGCATGTCAGTGGGGCGAGCAGAGCAGCTTTACCTTGGGCCCTCCCACCTGCCCCTGCCTCTGAACTGCCCAAAATGGGCCTCCTGGAAGCAGATGGTGATGATGTCATGTCACCACCAACCATTTCCCAGCGGGGGATCTGGGGAACTGCCTGAAGGCGCAATCCTAACCTGGAGTTAGGCCAGCATAGTTAAGCCAGCAAAGTTTGGCTGGCACAAAGGCCATCGTAAAGCACTTTTGGACTACTCGGAGTCAGGGGGGATGGTGCATATCAGTGTGCTGGCCTCTCTGACTCCGAGAGTGGTCCAAACATACTTTACGGTGTCCCTTGTGCCAGCCAAACTTTGCTGGCCTAACTGTCCCAGCCTAACTCCAGGTTAGGATTGCGCCCTGAGTCAGTCTCTGGGAGATCTCCTGCCTTGTAGGAATGCAGATCTTTTGCTTCCATTTATGCTTTGCTTGTATACTGTATTGGTAAACAAAGCAAATGTTTCAGAGACACCATATGTCTCCAGAGCTCTCTCATCTGAAAGAAAATATAGCCTGGAGTATACCCCTTCGAAAGCAGGGGATTATAACAATGCATCACAGTAGTGAGGATTAGAAATGTATGCATTTCTTTCATATATTTATCATGCGCACCCCTCCACATTCCTCAAACTATAAAGATTCTTGCAGCCAACCAAAGTCATTTTACAGCCAAACTCCAGTCACTCATTCCCAAACTGCGATGACTGTTGTCAGGCAAAACACAGCTTTGATAGTAGGTTCTTGTCCAAATGTATATTTTACAGAAGTGGATGTTTTCAGCTCAGCTGCAAAACACTTTGCTGTCTGGGAATTAGTGACTATCTGAAGGAAGGAGACATGCAAATGCACACACCCAGTGGCGGATCTAGGGGGGCGGGGGGGGCAAGAGCCCTGGGCGCCGTCTTGGGGCCATCTAGGGGGTGCCATTGCCCCCCCCGCAACATTGTGCGGGTAGACCTGGGCTCCTCGAAGGGAGCCCAGGTCTACCTGCAGTTGTTTCTAATGGATAGTCCTGGGCTTCCTCGAGCGGAACCCAGATCTACTCGCGGTCGTTTCTAATGGATAGACCTGGGCTCCCTCGAGGGAAGTCCAGGTCTACCCGTGGCTGGTCCCAATGGGTAGACCTGGGCTCCCATGGGGGCGCACTTCTATTGGGTGCCCCAGGCACCATTTTGACTAGGTCCGCCCCTGCACACGCCCATGCATGTTTTCTCTGAAGTCCCACTATGCTCAGTCAGGATTACACACAGGAAAAAGTGTGTCTAGGATTGCACTGCACAGAATGTTGTTACACCTTACAGACAGGCCTCCTCTCCTCAGGATGTCAAGATTATTCCAAGAATGCTTAAAAACTCACATATTTGGAAATACCATGTCTTCTTGGTATAAAAGGTAAAGGTTTCCCCACGACCAAATGGTCATGACCGACTGTAGGGGGCGGTGCTCATCTCCGTTTCAAAGCCTGTAGAGCCGGCGTTTTGTCCGAGAACAAGCTTCCGTGGTCATGTGGCTGGCATGACTATACGCCATAGCGCACGGAACGCCGTTCCCTTCCCACTGAAGTGGTCCCTATTTATCTACTTGCATTTAGGTGCTTTCGAACTGCAAGGTTGGCAGGAGCTGGGACAAGGAACGGGAGCTCACTCCATCACGCAGTCTTGAACTCCCAACCTTCTGGTCGGAAAGCCCAGCAGCAGTGGTTTAACCCACTGCGCCACTACGTCCCTCTTCTTGGTATAGGACAGTGTTATTCAAACTGTGGGTTGGGACTCACTTGGTGGGTTGCGACCTTGTCAGGTGGGTCACGGAAAGTTGCAAGCAGCCATCTTGGAAGCTGCAGACCTTACTCTTGCTATCCATTGATTTGACTCCCCAAAGATTCCGGGGTCCATCTTTAAATGTAAAAAGGGGCCAAAATTCCATTTCCTACCTTCCGTTAGATTCCATTATTCACCCCATCCAGTGGCTGAATGCAGTATAGCATCTATACCAATGCATTCTAGGGTGGCAATGGAGGAGCAGGTGGGCCTGGAAGTGGGCCGTTAAGGCATTGTGTACCCACTAATATTGGTACCCACTGGGGGTTCCAAAGCGGAACCCCAGTGGATAACAAGACATGACCTGTTCATCTAGATTTTTGTGGGCTATTTAATCAGCTGTTGTTTTTTGTTGTTTTTTTTACAATTGTCAGATGTGCAGGTCCACAACTTGTTTGGGCACGGTTACCTCTGTACGATATTTTCAGCACAATCAATCCTATGAATGTCTATGCAGAAATCAGTCCCATTGTATTCAATGGAGCTTACTGTAACCCCAACAGAGGGTAAATTGGATTGCATTCTGAGATACTGCTTGCTATGCCTTGAAAAACAAAGTGCTTTTTTTCTCGCTAGAAGCATGTATTCATATTCACATTTATATACTTTAAACTCACATGTTGCATTGGGAAAAAGCTTGATTGGGTGACACTATACTTGAAAGCCTCCACCTTTGCCTGCTTCCTGTCAATGTCCAGGTGGCCTGGTAACTCTTAGATGAGTTACCAGGTAGGCTGCCTGCCAACAAGTCCTCAGGGACAAAGGCACAGAGAGCATGAAGATGCTCAAGAAGATACTGTTTACTGACCTTATCCTGCATGGCAATTGTTGCTTTTCAACGTAAGTAAAAAAAAAACACCCATACACACCAATTCAAAAAAAAGATCAATAATAATGTTCATGCAAGTATAACAATAGTTTTGAAACAAAGGTCACTGAAAGAATTATCTGATAAGAAGCCCCCCCCCCCATTAAGTGAGAAACCACAGAGGTCAGTCAAGTCATTTTTGTTGGATCTATGGGCCTCTGGCATATACAACTAGTACAGTACTGAGGCCCACTAAAATGTTTTTAACGCAGTCGGATGCATACTGATTCAGACGTTAAGTCCCACTGTGATGAACAGAGGTGACTTCAAGGTAAGTGTGTACAGGATTGCAGACTTAGAAAGAATTAGAATCTCCCTTCCCATCACTAGGCTGGGAGTGAAGTCTGTATAGTATCTGTGCTATCAGGATTGTGTTGGAAAAGCAACAGATATGCACTGAGCCCCAGAAAGGCTCAACGCACTTAAGGCTGAATCACTATAATTATTTCTAAACATTCAGGAGTTTATGCCCCCTAGAGGACAAGCACTACCTATGCACCACACATGAATTGTTAAGGTATAACAATATGTATTATATCCAGCAGTGGTTCTCAAACCTTTTAGCACCAGGACCCACAATCTGTCCAGGACCCATCAGAAGTGATGTCATGGCTGGAAGTGCCGTCATTGTGATGCCAGAGCCTGCTATTTTCCTGAGAATGCAGCAATCAGTTGGGCTATTTCTCAGCCATTTTCCAATAGCACAGTGAATCAGAAAGAAAAAAAGCCTATTTACAACCTTGACACAAGCAAAACAACCACATGGCACTCCCTGTTTCCAGCATCCCATCTGCCCATATTTTCAATATGGTTGCTCTAAGTGCTTCATGATCCACCTGAAATTGGCTCCTGACCCAATCAGTTTGGAACCACTGATATAAAGTATATAACAATATACTGCAGCTCAAGTTGTCGAAGGTCACATTCCGTTATTTTCACAAAAGAGAACAGTGCCTGTTGGGGGGAAAAAATTGCTATAGTTTTGACAAGGCACTAAAAATCAGAGCAGATATTCCTAATACTTTTTCGCCATGTAACTTTAAGCATATCCAACACAGAGAGCAGAAGTGTGGAGGAGAAGCAAGTTGGGAGTGTCCTTCTCACTTCCTCTTCTGCTCCACCCTCCTCTTCCTGATCCATTTCAGGAAGTAGGAGGAGCAAAGGCTGGAACAGTATATGGTAAAAGGGGCAGCCTTTGGTATGCCACCTCAGATGGTCTTGGGCCATATGAAAATGCATTTGTAAGCCAAGTCAGGTCCGAGGAAGGCAGTCCGTACAATCCAGGGAATTGGGTTGTGCGCCATATAATAACCGATGGCCAGAGACAGGAGAAACCATTTTTATTTTTTTACAGTTTTCAGCATTTGGAAAATGCAGAAGTGCATTTAACTGGTATTAAGTGTTTTTATTCAAAATTTACATTATCACTAGAATTGCTTTCAAAGTGTGCTAGGGAGGTGATGGGTGGAATAGTGTCAGCAGATGCAGCCACAGTCATTACCCATTAAATAATACATAAAAACCAAATAAAACAGGGTGGTTGTTGTTTTTTGCAGTTTAAGATTTTGGATATTTTTTTCTTCCAAAAATTAAAAGTGCAGAAAGTGGTATTTTGCGTTTTTATTTCATTACTGCTTCCCCCCCCCCACCTTTATTGCCATATATTAAGCTTATTGACATTCAGTCAGCTAACCAAGGCAAAGAAAATGGAGTCTCAATACCAGGGTGTTCTTGGAAAACTTCCATAAATTGGAGCACCCCAAGAAGTTTTGTATATGCCAGTACATGAGGCAGCCCAATACTAAAAGAGAGCAACTTCTGGCCAGGAATTCACTAGGGCTGCAATATCTATCCACACTTACCTGGGAGTAAGCCTCATTGACTATAATGAGACTTACTTTTGAGTAGACATGCACTGGATTGGGCTCTTGGTGGCCTCTGGCAAGCTGCTGTTTTCTGCCTCAGCAAAGCAGCTGTAAAGTGGAAATAATATTGGCAAACCTTACAGGGCTTGTGTTGGCGCAACTGAGAAGTAAAGTGCTTTGAATGCTGAAAGGTGCTTATGGAAATGCCAAGGGTGAAAATTGCTACATAGAATTAAAATCAGCTGAGCCTCAATTGTGAGCTGTGGGAATGGGCAGACTCCAGCCAACAGACCTGGGGCTTGAAAGGATACTGGCCTACACATAAGTGATGGAAAGGCGTGTGCAACCAACAAATAACGAAGTGTACTTAGAAATCACAAAAAAAAATGGAATAAAAGACCATTCCTTTTTAATTGACCTTCAACTATTCCAGCACACGTTAATGGCATTTTTTCAAGCTTGCTTTGCTCCACAGTGGCCCACTCCAAACACAATCTTTTAGTAGGCGGGAGCAGAGGGAAGGAGGCTGGTGTGTGAACAGCTGATGTTCTACCTAAATGGCAATGGAAAATGGGGAGGAGGCCGTCCAGGGCATATGATTTATTATACTTGTCAACAGGACCCATCTTGCCTACTATATAGTCAAGAACAGGTTTTGCATTATGCTGTGGAAACATAGGTTTGCATCACAATGCCCAATATTGCAAAGGAACTGACATTTATGCCCACATGCAACAGAAGGACCCTTGAATTGCTTTTTGCAAAACTATTCAACAGCACCTGAAAACAAGAGGTTACGTGAAGATAATGCTGCTAACTAAAAAAAATATATATACTATATTATGCAAATTTAACGAATGTATAAGCATTGGCTCCGCTTACATGTTTCTGCTGGCCTTAGAGAAAGACATAAAAGACCCTGATGCTCAAAACTGCTAATATTCCTGATAAAAAACAACATTTCACCCATTGCAACTGCGACCAGGTCCGGCTTTCAAGCTCATCTCTAATCCTGTTTCTGCAGCAACAGCAACCCGTCCCAAGATGTGGAATTCTGTGCTGGCCAGGATGTGTGGTCAACTGTACACCCCTGCAGCTCATAGGGCATCTTGACTCAATCACGGCCCGGCTGCCGTTTATTGCTGGGCGTAAGAGGCGTAAGAGGGACGAGGGAGTGGGTGCATGTGGGCACCACACACGCTCAGCAGAGGTGGAGCGTGGGTCGGTGGGTGTGCAAAGGGCATGCAGAGGGCACTCTCCACCCATCAGGCAGACGCTCTGCGGGTTGGAGCACATGATGTGCAGACAGCACAGTCACATTTCCATTAGCAAGGATACACGCTGCGGACCAGCTGCCAGGTTGCCATGTCTATCCATCAGTGATGTCATGCAGGGGGTACGCAGGGGTACGCGAGTACCGGTTTCTAGGATTACAGCTGGCCCCGCCCATTCGCCCGCCCACTCGTCGACTCTGCCCTCTGCAACGTTTGAATTTCCTGCATGTTTGAGTTGCCTGCATGATCTCAGAGCCAGGCAGGCAGGCAGGCAGCGAGCGGAGCCTTTCCTTTCCTTGCCACTGAAAAAGGAGTTGCTCTGGGGTTTTAACATGATGCCAGGCCTCCTTAATATGTTCTGGGGGTGCTGTGGAATACTGTTGCAACTGTTGGGTCAGTTTAAAATCATCTGAGGCCTCAAAAAGGGCTTTTTTCATGCCACTTCCTGCCACGACATCACTTCTGGCTTATGACGTCACTTCCGGTGGGCGGGTCCCGACACGTGCCAATCAAAAGTGAGTACCTGTTCTTAAATCATTTGGATGACACCACTGCTATCCATCCCTGTGGATTCTCTGGTGCTGCAGGAGGTTGGAGGGGTGCGCAAAGCCCTTCTGGCAGACGGGGCACTTGTACGGGGTCTCGCCCGTGTGCACCTTCTCGTGCACGGCCAGGTAGGCCACGTCTTTGAACAGCTTGCCGCAGTGCTGGCACCGGTGGGGCCGCTCGGTGCTGTGGACCCGCTGGTGCTGCAGGAGGAGGGAGGGCCGGGCAAAGGCCTTGCCGCAGGCCCCGCAGGCGTAGGGGCGCTCGCCGGTGTGGGACCGGGCGTGGATAGCCAGGTACGAGGACTGCTTGAAGGCCTTGCCGCACGTCGGACAGGCGAAGGGCCGCTCGCCCGTGTGGACGCGCTCGTGGGAGGCCAGGGCGTTGGACTGCTTGAACGCCTTGCCGCAGAGGGCGCAGGCGAAGGGCCGGTCGCCCGTGTGCACCCGCTCGTGGACGCGCAGGCTGTGTCCGTAGGCGAAGCGCTTGCCGCAGACGCCGCAGGCGTGGGGCTTGTCGTCACAGTGCTGCCGCTGGTGCAGGAGGAGGGCCCCGGCCGCCGCAAAGCCCTTCCCGCAAGCCGCACAGGCGAAGGGGCGCTCCGAGCAGTGCGTGAGGGCGTGCCGCTGAAGCTCGTAGGGCGTCTTGAAGCGCTTGGCGCAGGCGGCGCAGCGGTGCGGCCGCTCCCCCGAGTGAATGCGCCGGTGCTCGGCCAGGTTGGACGCCCGCTTGAACCGCTTCCCGCACAGCTCGCAGCGATGAGGGCGCTCTTCCGTGTGCACGAGGGCGTGGCTCTTGTAGTCAGAGTGGCGCTTAAAGGAGGCCTGAAGGAGGGGAGGGGAAGCAGGACAGAAAGCAACACACACGGGACACACGGACACGGACACAAACACGCACGCACTGAGCAAGCGCCACAGAGGTACCAGCTGCCGGACAGACGACATCTGCAGCATTGGCTTCCATGTATTAATTTGTGGGGGCCTCTTTTCTTAAATAGCTGCAGAGGTGCCTAGTGAGGAGATGGCCAAGGATTCAGCAGTGACTTTTGTTTGCTGGTGGTGCTGGGTTGGCTGGTGACTACTCGTGTCTGGGCAAAATGAAAAAGCCACGCAACAGCCACAAAAGAGATGGGGGAAGATCCACCCCAATTTTTGCATTAGTTACAAGGCACATTACATGTGCCTAGGTGGAGGCTGAAGAAAACAACGGCAGCTTTGAACATTGCCATCAAAGTTTGCCATAAGACTGGTTAGCTGGCAAGGAGTCTTGGAGGGCACCAACTTCCTGCTGCTGATTTGGGGTGGGGGGCAACTGTCAGGACCAACTCTGCCTGTTCTCCTCTACTCCACATATATATGCATGTAAACAAAACCATCTCTCCTCACAAGGAAACCCTCACTGGAAGAGGCTGCGGCTTCATCCAGCTGGAGGAAAGCAGGAAGCACAAAACCATCTCATTCCTACACGCTGTGGAAAAACCTCTGGGTTTTTAACCCCCTCCTAACAGTGGTCAAGTGCAACCCTAGTTTTGGTGTGAGTTTGTTTTTAATGCAAATACCTAAAGCCCCTCCCTCTCGTATCTATGACTCAGGAACATAAGAAGAGCCTTGTTGGATCAGGCCATGGGCCCATCTAGTCCAGCTTCCTGTATCTCACAGTGGCCCACCAGATGCCTCAGGGAGAACACAAGATAATAGGATAGCCATCCTGTTGCCATTCCTTTGTATCTGGCATTCTGAGGTAAAATTCTGAGGTAAATATGAGGTAAATAAAACAAGATTTGCTATCCTTTCTGTGGGGAGGGAGCTGGATCAGGCCAAAGGCCCATCTAGTCCAGCTTCCTGCATCTCACAGTGGCCCACCACCTCAGGAAGCACAAGACAACTAGATACCTGCATATCTCATTGCCACTCCCCTGCATCAGGCATTCTGAGGTAGCCTACTTCTAAAGTATGGTGGTTGCGCTACCCGTACCCTCCTTTGTGCCCATTTCATGCCCTCACCTGGCACAGCTGGCAGCAGAACGGGCGCTCCTCATTGTGCACCACTTCATGGCTGAAGAGCTCCCACGCCCGCTTGAAGGCCTTGGCACAGATGGTGCACTGGAATGGCTTCTCGTCCACAATCACCTCCCGGATCTCAAAGTCTTCCCCTTCTGCGCCGCTGTACTTCAAAAGCTGCTTTGGGCAAGGCAGGAGGCACCCAGCATCTGTGCCAGGCACTATCTTGGCAGAGGAGTATACCCCGTGCTCATCTATCAGCTGCACAAGGTTGCCTGAACGGGCAGTCTGGGCGTCCAATTTCTCCCCTGCCTCCTGTCCCTCCTCCACAGTTCCTGCCTTCTTGCCTCTGTCTGGCAGTCGCAGTTGCCTCCCCAGGGAAGGAACTGCATCCCTTGTGCCAGCCACAGACTTCCTTAGCCCCTGGACCACAAACCCCTGATTCCGATATGGCTGAGATTTGCAGCGAGGCAGCCAGAGTAGCTGCCCTTCTCCCTCCTGCTCCTCAGCATCACGGGCCACGGTGGTGACACTCTGGCTTTGGGAAGGGATGCAGGGAAAGACGATCTTGCCACAGTGGTCTGGAGAACTGCCACCAGAGTCCAGATCCTTCTCGTCATCACTCCAGCCCTCCAAAGACACTGACCCCTCAGAACCATTCTCAGGCACGCGGCTTGGGGGGAAGTCCAGCTCACTCGTGGGAGAAGAGGGGCTCTCCATCACAACAGGGTGCCGACAAAATTGGCAGCAGCGCCCTCTGCAAGAAAGAATGACATGCATGACTTACGCTTCTTTTTAGTGTTCCTCAACTAGATGTTCAGGAACTTGCAGCCAACGCGAGAGCTGAACTCAGGACTTCCTGGCTCACCTCACATAAGACACAAATTCAAAGACAGCCTGCTTTCCAACCTGACCACATCCACCCAGAAATCTAGTCCAACTTCCTGTTTCTCACAGGGGCCCACCAGACGCCACAGAGAGTATCGCACTTAAAAGATGCATATTCCGCTTTTCCGAAGCTCAAATAGGCACATAGTCCAATATAAAATAATTAAAAGCAAGTTATTAAAAATAATGCAATAAAATAGGAACTATTAACAGTGATGTAAGGAGAAGACATGGGACGTTAGGGATGTGGTGGCGCAGCGGGTTAAAGCACTGCTGCTGGGCTTTCCGACCAGAAGGTTGGGAGTTCGAGACTGTGCGACGGAGTGAGCTCCCGTTGCTTGTCCCAGCTCCTGCCAACCTAGCAGTTTGAAAGCACATAAATGTAAGTAGATAAATATCGCTTCTCAGCCTTTTGGCTAAGATCAAGTGTAGTGTATTGTAGATAAATAGGGACCACTTCGGTGGGAAAGTATTGGCGTTCCATGCGCTACGGTGTATAGTCATGCCGGCCACATGACCACGGAAGCTTGTCCTCAGACAAAACGCCGGCTCTACAGGCTTTGAAACGGAGATGAGCACCGCCCCCTACAGTCAGTCATGACTAGACCATTTGGTCGTGGGGAAACCTTTACCTTTAAGGAGAAGATAAAAACATCTAATAGCAACAAAAATCAAAGCAAAAAAAGCAGCACATATATACACCAGTCTTGCCCAATATATGAGAGGACTATCATAGGCTAAAGACTGACTTAGGGCGCAATCCTAAACTGAGTTAGGCCGGCATAAGCTAAGCCAGCAAAGTTTGGACATCACAAAGGACACAGTAAAGTATGTTTGGACCACTCTCGGAGTCAGAGAGGCTGGCACATAGACATGCACCATCCTCCCTGACTCCGAGAGTAGTCCAAACATGCATTATGGTGGCCCTTGTGCTGGCCAAACTTTGCTGGCTTAGTTTATGCCGGCCTAACTCCAGTTTAGGACTGCACTCTCACTCTCTGGGTGGATATTCTTATTGCAATATACTGTATCATCCAGCTACTGGGGAATAGACAGGGACAGGCATATGTTTTTCTATGATTTGTTGCTCTGATTATAACTTTAAAAAAACAAAAACATGTTGCCCAGAAACTGTGCCCCTTAAATCCCAGGTATGCCAGAGTTTGACTGCAATAGCTGAAGATTCGCAGAAGGGATGGATGTACTTAGCTCATGCTCAGAGGCACAGTCAGTTACTTTTGCATTGTTCAGTGTTACTTTAGCATTTTAAAGGCAGAGCTTTGGCATTCTGAACAAGATTTGGGACCTGAATCCTGGTTTCAACTTAAGCTCACTGTTTCCCTCCTACTCCAAAATACAGCTAAACAGTTTACATCAAATGGGGGAGTGGAGGAGCGCCTCATCCCAAATAACGGCTGCCTCAGACATCAAGGAATCTGCTGCAGTTTCAAGCACTTACTTAAATTAGACTCTGATTCAGGACTTTCTGAGAGTGAAAAGGAATCTGGAGCAATGGCCCTTCCAGAATAATATGAAGCTGAAGCATCTTCCCAGTTCCTCTAGACCTCTGCTTGAACTTAATCCAAAAAGAAATTCCAGGAGATTGTTGGACTCCTCAACGGTCTGCAGAAACAGGAGCAAACACACATAAATACTGATGGGAACGTGAGGTATGGTCTGGGGACCATACCAAGTCATGAAACATTCACTTCCGTTACCATCTTTCTGGTGGAAGGTTTGCTACACAAAAACACGGCACAAATAAACTCTTGACTTTGGGCAACATGCCTTCCGTCATAGCCGGCTTAGGGGGGAAAAATCCCAGTAACGCGGGCAACATCCTAAGTGGTTGCTTTGTCTTTTTAGCATTATGGACAGCAAACTTCTTCTTATCCAGATGACTAACCCCCACCCCGAAATTGAATCTTGCTGCCTAACACAACAAGTGGCAACAAAATTATGCTTCAAGGAGCAATGCAGGAGACAGAGTGTAATGTACATGTAATGTACAGGCCCTGGACACCTTAACAGTCACATGGAAAGATTATTTTCTTCAGGCAAATGAAAAAAAGAACCCTCCTATGACACTCTCATGTAAAGCATATGGCAATTTTGCTAAAGGGGCAAACTCTCTTTAATATTTGGGTACTTTTAATTTCACACATCATTTGTCTTTTCTTTTTCTTTGTAAGGGAAGAGGGGACAACCAGGCCCAGCCATGTGCATTGCTAAAAAGTGGCAGCATGGGCTATAGGGATTTCGGCACTATATTACCTAATTCATAACACGCCTGAATCAACTATTGATTAAACAGAGGTAAGGGTAGATGGGAAGGATCAATACAATGGAAGGTGCATCCCTCCCCCGCGGTTAACAGTCGGAGCCCACGTTTTCTTCCTGTTGCAAATTATTGCTCTTTCCACCCTCCAGCACTTTATTGGGGGGGTTGAGGGGAGGGATTGTTATTCCTGCTCCTCCCTCTCCACAGGTCATGCGTCGCCAAGGGGAATGGGAGACGGACAGCCACATCAGCCTCTGCACACGGCGCCCCTCCCTGCGCGTGCAAGGAGGAGGAGGAGGCCGGGGCAGAATCCAGCCCAGCCCCTTCGGGTGCCTGCAGGAGGGGCGACACTGCGGAGACTCACCCCGTACAACCTCTTTTCCTCCGCCCCTTTCGCACCGGCGTCGCTTTGGAGCTCCACGTCCCTCCGCCCTCCTATGCACAGCAAACCTCCTCTTCCTCTCTGTAGACCCGGCAGCACTTCTGACTGGTCGATTTCTTAATCCCCCTCCATTTCAAATGCGCATGCACCAGATTGCACCCCCCGCTCCCAAACGCCCAGTTAGTCCTAGGAAAGCGCGCGCGCGTTTGGCAAGCTCGATCCGCAGCCCAGAAAGGTGTACTGTGTGTATGCGATATGCCAGGGAGGTGGTTCGCCTGCAGCCATTGCCATGTGATCTGCCTGCCTGCCTCCCTCCCTCCACAACGCTCAGTGACACGGGTGTTGTGTGTGTGTGTGTGTGTGTGTGTGTGTGTGTGTGATTTCACATGTTTGTCAATGGAACTTCTTTGACATGATGATCAATTGTCTGCCTCTCCGCTTTCAGTCTGGTAGTGTACAAGTTTTTGCTTGCTCGCCTCTTGTGTGTTTGTGCGTGTTATGCGTGTACGGTCGAATTCACTATGTTGGATTACCTGAATCCCAGTTGTGATAGACGCCTGAGTGTTTCTAGTCCTCAAGATCGCTGCTCATGTTTACAAAGTGATCACTTACGAAGTGATTGGAGGGGGGACCGAGAAAGTTGTATTTATTTGAGAGAAGTGAGACCAATTTATGCCCAGGATCTACTGCGCCGCTTTTGGCGACTGCACCCAGAGACGCTACCCCGCGGTCTACCCCATAATTCCCAGGGGCTACCGTCCACACGAAAGAACAACGGAGCGCCTGCGGGGATCTGTTAGAAGCGGTGCTAGGCTGCAAGGAGTTAACGGCGTCACGTGACGTCACGGATCTGTGGGCCGGGTTAGGCAAATGAGCCACGGCGCAACCCCTCGCGAGTCGAGACGTTCAGCAGGTGGCGAGAGCCTCTCGCGGTCCCGATTGAGTGATCGGTCAGGAAGGGAATTTTCCCGAGCATTGGAAAGGACAGGACATATCGGATTCTTCTGCCCTACGTGGGCATTGCTGGGATCCTAGATGTGGGGCATGGAAAGAGGGTTTTTTTTTGGGGGGGGGAGGAAGGTTTTGGTTATCTCTTCTCAGTCTTTTAGCTAAGATCAATTTTAGCCTCTGTTCTTATCAACGTAATATATGCTTACGTGATATGCTTTTAATTTGAGGATGAATTTTTGCAGCAGGGATGTGAAGCAGGAGCTTGCCTGTTTACTCCGCACATCGTCTTGATAGTGCATTGTATTTAAAAGTGGTGCATCTCCGTTTTGGGAGAATAACTATTCTCTGGTGCAAAAAATAGATTGAGAGTGCAATCCTAATCTAGTTAGGCTGGCACAGTTAGGCCAGCAAAGTTTGGTCAGCACAAGGGACACCTCTCGGAGTCAGAGAGGCCAACACACAGACGTGCACCATCCTCCCTGACTCCGAGAGTGGTCCAAACGCGCTTTATGGTGGCCCTGATGCCAGCCAAACTTTGCTGTCCTAACTGTGCCAGCCTAAATCCAGATTAGGATTGCACTCTGAGTTGATTAGTGTACTTTTTTCTGTTTTTTCACTGTCTTTTGGATGAACAGTGTTTAATTCTGTGTCAAAGGAAATGGGAAAAGCCAAACCTGAGTTGACCTTAAACAAAGATGTGCATGAAATTTAGGTATTTTATGTAGTCATTTTTTTTTACCCAATGACTTTGAAAGCTTGCAGCTTGTTTTCAGAAGAATCACTAAAAGGACCACTGTAAGGATTTGTGCAGCCTGGTTGTGTAGTCATTCAGGTTGGTGCTGAGAGAGACACCTGCCTCCTGGGAGATGCTGGTGTCTTAGCAACCTGTTCTGAGCTGCATTTTGCAAGTCCTGGTCCCTAGGTCCTGCAGCCATGGCTGCCAGTCTGGCTGTCCCCACAGCAACCTACACCTCCGCTCCCGCTAAACGGCAGTTGTTTTCCTGCTGCAGAAAGGTGTGGACATCATATGAGTTGATCCACGATGGAGTGGGGTATCGTGTTGTTCCCATCCTTTGGTGTCAAAGGCTTTTGATTGGCATTGCTTGGTCCTACCCCCCCCCCCATGACAGATTCTTTTTATTAGACAATGTTTCAGTTCACAGTTATGGTCACGGCACAGAACCTTTGCTGGCCTATCTGTGCCAACCTAACTCCAGGTTAGGATTGCACTCTCAAGCTTAGCTATGAGGCCAAGAAGCAAAATCCACTGCCTTTTCCCACCCACTCTTTCAAGACTCCCCACATCTTCATGGCCAATGACCCACCCCAAGGCACTCAGCAGCCCAGCAATGCCCATATGGGGCAGAGAGAGTACGATGTGTCCTGCTAGTGCAACTCTGTCCATTGCTGATCTTCTTTCTCTCCTGAAACCAGCTCCCCCACTCCGGTGCACTGTGTGTCACTGTTTGTCACAGGATGTAGAGTGTGAGGCAGATCAGAAGGCCATGTCTGCATGCAAAGCCACCTCCCCTGGCCCACCACATACACTTTTCTGGGCTGTAGCTCGAATTTGCAAGGATGCAATGCAAAGATGTGCACGCTTCTGGGCATTGGAAGAAGTATGCAATATGGTGCATGTGCATTTGACGTTTTTATTTTTAAGCCACTAATAAAAATACGAATGGGGAAGGAAGAGAAAGGGGGGAAAGCACTTTGCTATCTATACCAGGTCTGCAGGGAAGGACGCAAAGATTCTATTGTGTATTTCAGCTTGCACTGCTAGGGATGGGGAGTGGAGTTTCCATGTCAATCTGAAAGGGGCGGGGCAGAGTTTGCACGGCGGGTCACGGCAGTGCCTTCTTGCTCCCCACAACACCTGCAGGCAGCAAAGGGGTTGGCTTTGTATACACACAGGGAGAGACGCAGCGCTTGGGGTTGGTGGAGGTGGGGCTTGGAATGGGCACTTCCGATGCAGAGGCTGTGCAGGTGTCAACACATCTTCCAACACTTCCTTGCAGCACATGATCCATGCAAAAAGAGGGGTGGGAATAAGGTTCCCCACCCAGGATAAAAGGGTGGAGGGAGGAACTTCCGATCAATCACTTGCTCCAGGGACAATGGGGGGTGGTAGCTCTCAGGGGGCTGCACCTGCAATGTTATTTATGCATGTTTGTGCTTTGACAGCCTCCCACACACTCACCTTTTTTCTCTTATTGACTATTGATTCATATGCCGGTTGTTTATGAAATATCATGCACTGATCATGTATCAGTCCTCGCACACACACCCACACACACACACACACCCTTTCCCAGCAGCAGATCCCTCCATTCTCTGTCTAGCCAGCCTTGTATGTTTTCGAACAGTTGCCAAACAAGCAGGAATCCGGCAAGGTCAGATTGTTCTCAAGATGCCAGTAAAGAGACAGAGCAGCTGACATGCAGCTGCTGGAAGCAGACAAGGAAGGGGGAAATCCGGTGTCTATGTCCCCTGCAAGCATCTGTAATTGGTCTCCCTTCCTGGCAGGAGATCAGGGGTGTGAGGGACTAACAATGGCCCAGAGGAATGCTTAACACATCCAAACCCCAAAACATACATTTACAAGCCTATGTGGGGGAGACCCTGCTGCCCTGGCTTATGGGCCTTTTATGTGCCATCAGCCCTCTCTGTCCACATCAGCCTGCTTTAAACCAGGGATGTCAAACTCATTTCATACAGTGGACCAAATAGCATGTATGGACTTCTGAGGGCCAGAAGTGATGTCATTAAGCAGAAATATGAAAACCAGAAATACATACTTTTTCTCACTTAGGAACTTATGCTGTTTTTTAATTTGCTTTCTTTATTTACATATAAATAAAAAATAAAGCATTAAAAAAGTTTGGATAGGAAACATGTTAAGCTTACTAAATCTCTGTCCCCGTCCCCCCCGTATTTGCTGAGTAGGATAATAAAGGGCCAAAAGCTTCAACAAGCTGGTTTCCCACTCCATATTTAAAAACAGATGGAATTAATTAAAATCATGGAACCAAATCCCAGTGATTAAACTGTGATCTCCATAGGCGGTTTGAAGCTATGACTTTTGCCTTGCTGATAAAAGGTGAGTGGCCGCATTGTTGATAATTTGCAAGCTTCTCTTAGCATTGCATGGAGATTCCGTGCTGAAGTCCACATTCCTAGAATGACAAAACAGGCCTGCCTTGCTCAACCAGGTTCTAAAGGGTCACAGGCAGATGGAAACAAAGTGCCTGGCACTCAGGGGGGAATCATAGTTCCTATCTAAACCTCCCATTTTTCCTTTGAAGACCAGCATCCTATCAACATCTTCTTTATTGTATTTGCTCTACATGTTTATTTGTGCCAGAAGAATAGTTCTGTGTTGCCCAAAAGCTTGCACTTCTGCCACTAGTTGGTCCAGTGAGGGGTGAAGACTTACCTGCTCAAGAGCTCATACTGGTTGAGAGAATTCTGGAATTGTGTCCCAGTCAAATGTATCCACGCCACCTCTATCCTTGGACATTTGTGCCCAGGTTTTTGTTTTAAAGTCTTGGACATTTGTAATTATTCATTTTAGACGTACTTTTAATGCCTTTACCTTTAAAAGGTAGGGTTAGGGTTGGGGTAAGAGAATTAGCATATATAATATGGGGTTTGTTGACCAGTTATAATTTGTTGGGAAGCAAATAACCGGGATGCAGAAAGGTAGATTGAATATCCAGGGACACCAATGACCAGGACGCATTTGACTTGGAGCACAATCCTAACCTGGAGTTAGGCCGGCACAGTTAGGCTAGCAAAGTCTGGCCGGCACAAGGGACACTGTAAAGTAGGTTTGGACCACTCTCGGAGTCAGGGAGGATGGCAACATACTTTACTGTGTCCCTTGTGCCTGCCAAACTTCGTTGGCCTAACTGCCAGCCTAACTCCAGGTTAGGATTGCGCCCTGGGACACAGTTGTCCAGGACGCAATACCAATAGCCTATCTGGAATCATTCAGATGCCAAGGACACTGTAAGGATTCAGCAAACAACACTGCCTGTGAGTTGCGCTCAATAACTCTGCAGTGTCAATAATACAGGAACTGTCCAGGAGTGGTGAGAGTGGTGAACCCGGGAATATGAGCTGGTACAACTGGGGCTCCATATGGAGGTCAGGACTGGCTCAAGGCCTCCTGTTGCCTGAGGCAGCCTGGTAAATGCTGCTGCTGCTGCTGCCTCCCCATGGCATGGTGTCTTGCCACACCAAATGCCACCTTCCCTAACCTGGATGCCCCCCAACTCCTTCTCTTCCTGTTTCAAAAAGGAAGAGGGGAAGAGAGCAGATAAGGAAGTGTGGGGTAGAGGGGAGTGATGGACTAAAGCTCTAGTCTAGCCCACCACTCTCCTCTCCTCCACAAGTCCAAGCCCTCTCAGCCCACCTCTTTGAATCTAGGGAGTGGGGGCAGCAACCAGCGGTAGGTTCACCCCCCTCATGCTGCTATCTGAGGCAACCAACTCAGTTGGCCTTTTGGGCCTGTTGGCCATGACCGAGGCTGCCTGGATGCCAGCCAGACCTTTAAAATAGTGGATCTGGCTACAAGCGTGAGGATATTGTTTGTTTCTTAGAAAAGAACAGTCAGTTCCCAGCACTCTCCCCATCTGAAAGCTTCACAAAGCCAAACACTTCACACAGTGATTTGCCAGGCTATTTTTGGCCTGTGTTAGTCTGGCGGGGTGGCACTGAGTTGTCAAAGCAGCACCGTCGTCTGCAGTGTGTTTGAGCCAAAATCATGTGCAGGTCTGGGCCCATTTTGGCTCACTATGCAAATACCTGCGTGTTTTGCATTTGTACTTGGGGCTTTCAGAGAATTCCAAAGCACTTTGCAAACACTGTCCAGGGTAGCCGGCTCCACAGGTGGGGCCGCATGGGACGTTTGCTGGGGGGATGCGCAGGTACCGCCCCTCATGTTCACGCCAGCGGAAGGCAGTGGGTACCTGCCAGGGCTCCCCACTATTGCCTAGCAAGCTGGAGGGGGGCAGGGGATCATCATTACTAAGCCATTGTGGGGGAGCAGCAGTAGTAGTGGTCAGCTCCTTTCCCCCAGTACCAGCTACAAATCCTGGATGTTCTAACTGCTGATGCTGCATCAGGGTCAGCAGAGAATGGCTAAATAACAGCAGGGAATGAACATGGATATGCTCCATTGCCCCTGTCTCCCAAGAAGCCTCAATAAGTCTAATGGGGTCTCATTGGGGACGCAATGGGGGCAGCAGAGTGTCCCTGTTTAACAAAGCCTTCTGCCTCTGCCCTCCACCATCATCTGTTGGGTGCCCAACGTAAAGGTTGCCCAGGAGGTGGCGGGAAGCAGCTGGCACTGTTCAGCTTCAGAACTGGCGTCGAGTGCCAATTGGATAATGCTGAGTGGATTCATCCAATTGTTTTAACATGACCATCAACTAAGACGCCCTTAAATGAAGATTCAGCAAAGTAAGATGTCCTGATTTTCACATCCTCAGTATTCTGCAGTGTAGGAAAAAGGTATTCCAAAGGCTTTGAGATTGTGAATATAGGGTGATGGCTGATGGGGCTGGAGAGCTGTTCAGAGGGCACCTAGACATTATGTGTGCTGCTTCTCGCAAGATGGAAGAAGAACCCCCTTGGGGTTTGAGCCAGGGATCAGCTAGGCTTAGCACTGGCACCTATTAGCACCGTCAGGGCTCATCTTGAAACCTGCCGAGCTACACAGAAGGAAAGCATGTGCTTCTGAGCATGTGCCAAGTGAATTTTCCTTGCCGCTGAGTAATTGCAACTAAACCTCTCTCTCTTTCTCTTCCTCCCCCCTCCACTTCATCCAAATAGCCGGAACAGGGTGGAGCATTAACAGATGGAGCATTAACACAAACCAAGTGTGTTTTTCTAGGCCGTCCCAGTGGAAAAGCTGACTGTATCTTCTTCCCCCAGGAATTTAGCAGGCAGTCGTCATGGCAAGTCCCGCCCTGTCCCTCAAGGAAATGCTGGCTGGAACACAGCAGCAACATGAGTTCGGAAGGGAATCTCCACGACAACCCACCCCAGAGAGAGTACCCAGCCACGGTCGCTATGGAGATGGTGAGGCTGGGATGAAGAGGAAGCCAGCGAGCAGTTATACGATACTCTGCTGGCTGGGAGCGTTGTCTGTTAAACACACCGTCCCTCTCCAAAAGAGTGCTTTGTATGTGTCTGGAAAAAATAGCTCTGGAAGCCAACAGAACTTGACAAAGGCTAGGATTTAGCCCCTGATTTGGTTTCCAGTGCTTGGTCTAAGTCTTGGGACATGTGAAGTTGGAATAAATAAACATTGTACATGCGGGGGAGAGCCAAAGAAGCACTCCCTGAGAGCCAAAGAAGCACTCCAGCCAGCATTTCCACATCCAGGAAATGTGAGCAGGTTTCCTAGGCTTCGGCCTAGTCAGAGCCTTAACTAGGGTGGAGCCTGAGGGCACCTGCCCTAGGTGCTAAGCCAGGGGGGGCATGACTGTCTCTCAGGCTCTGGCCTAGTCATGCTGGCAGCTTTGTGCCCTCTGTTCCTTCTCCTGTGAAGGCTTCCCTTGAAGGGGAGTCTCCGCAGGAGAAGGAATGGCGGCACAAAGGCTCCACAGCGAATGCTTCCTCATCTGGGGAGAACTGGAAATGATGTTACAACATCGCTTGACGTCATCTTTTGCCTTAGAACCGTCCAGCTGCTGCTTGTTATTGGGCGTGCTTTTAAGACGCATATAGTGCATACATGAGGGGAAAGTCTGTTATGTGTGCAAGGACCATGTGCAGTGACAATTGACACAACTCAGTAGAATGACATAAAGGAGGGAGGAGAGGTTCAAGGTGACCACTCTTATTGTGGGGATAATGATATAATGATGAGGAAGGGGGCTCAATAATCACCCAACTGGGCCTCAAAAAGAAGCAATTCCTAGGTAAGTCAAGGGGAAATCCTTACAAGAGAAGAGGAGCTTGTCAGTGTAAGCAGAGAAGGAGAAATGAAGGGGGAATAGGATGTAGGGAATGATTACCCAGGGCAAAAAGGGACGGAGAAACCAGGAATTTGACAGTAATGGAATGAGGAGAGGAAACAGACCAGGGGAAATGCTGGGACATTCCAAGGTCCAGGTGTGGCGCAAAACCATGGTTAAATTGTAGTTCTCTAAAACCTGAACCAGGGCCCCAAACAAAGAGTGCACCCCTCAGCAGGCCATGAAATCACTTCACTCACTTGCGGCGAGAGAAGTTTTCATTTTATCAATTTCAACCAATGCCCCAGCACTGTAAAATATTGAGAGGTGCGCAATTCCCCATGCTCTCAAAGTCCACGATGGATCAGCTAAGAGGAATTGTTTTCTGGAGGCCTAATCATCATCAGGTGTGGCTTTGTCCACAGGTTCTAATGTGCTGCACAAAGAAGGTGTGCTTGCTCAAGGAATCCCCATCCTACCCAGTGGTGTCATTCAAGTGATTTAGGAACAGGAACTCACTTTTGAGTTCAAATTCAAATGTTGGAAAAAAACAACAACAACCTGGAAGCAGTCACGGAGCCCGTTAGGATCCGGAACACCCGTTCTGGTCCGTTCCCCCTGAATGACATCACAGATCCTACCCCCAAAAGGCAAGGCTTCGCTTAAGCCAGCAAACTAGGTGGAAGTGGGAATCAAGGAACCAAAGCTGTGAACTTCCTTGAGGCCAGTGGGCCCCGAGGCCTCTCGCCATCAGTCCAATTGAGGTGTCACAAGACTGGCCTGGGCCACGCTCACCTGGCACGCACTACTGCACTTAGCGTCAGGCTCACATTGCAACAAGCATGCCACGCATCCCTCGGAAGAGATCACGTCAGGCATGACCTGGTACAAGGCAAGACCAGGCTTCGCGCTTCATCCAGCACTTATTCATCCCGTTCCCCTTCTTGCTTCATTTCCCCTCCTCTTTCTGCTGCCTCCCCTGTAGGAAAGTTGAGATTGCAAGCTCCTTGGGGCAGGCAGCAGCCTTTCTGTTGAATTCGTATTGGTGACACGATGAACAATCAAGGAAAAGAGCAATCAGGTTTGGGAGAGAGGGAGGCTTTTAATTTTGATTTTCCTTGTGCACGGCTCAGATAGCAGCAGGCGGGGGGGGGGGGAAACATCATGTGTGCTCTTCGCTGCTAGCAAGAGGACAGAGCAATGCATAGGGGGCAATCTCAGTGCCAGAGGCCTTGTCCCCACAGCACTGGCTCCACACGGCAACCTCTGCCCCTTCTGGGCTATTGACCCTTAGGAGTGAAGCCGGGAGGGCAAAGGTCAGCCTGCAGAACTGGCCAGAGTCAAGGCAACTGGGTGGCCTCTTGGCCATCCTGGTCTGATCCCAGGGGAACAAACAATTCAAAGCGCCAGCAGAGAGATTCTACTGCAGCTGTTTTTTCATCAAGTGGCGGTCAAACCGGTATTTGTGTTTCCCACATCTGTAAGTCCAGTGTAAAAACCACATTGGCCAGGCGAAGCCCGCGGTTTGGAAACGGCTGCCCCTGGCTTTCAACCTGGCATTTGGAAACAGGCACAAGGAACACGTTACAGGCTGAACGTTCCAGTTCTGGGAAAATGGAGCTTGGAAAATTCCCTGAAAATGAGTTGCAGGCCAAGATGAAGTTAATTGGGGGGCGGGGGGCTGAGAGCTTGAGCCAGAACCACTCCAAGCTCCAAAACTTCAATGTCAGCACTCATTCTCAAATGAACATGAAGTGGGAGCTTAATTCTTTTGCATAGGGGAGTCTCTCTCTCTCTCTCTCTCTCTCTCTCTCTCTCTCTCTCTCTCTCTCTCTCTCTCTCTGTGTGTGTGTGTGTGTGTGTGTGTGTGAGAGAGAGAGAGAGAGAGAGAGAGAGTAGTTAGCAAAACAAATGCAGTAAGTACAGGAACTTCTGAGATTTATATACATAGATCAGTGGTTCCCAAACTGTGGGTCAGAACCCACCAGTGGGTCGCAAGCCAATTTCAGGTGCATCACGAAGGAGCTAGAGCAGCCACACTGAAAACATGGGAAGATAGGATGCTGGAAAGCAGGAGGGCTGTGTGGCTGTTTTTCTTGTGTCAAGGTTGTACATAGTTTTTTATAGTTCTTATGGTTTTCTCAAGGTTTTTCTTGCTATTTCCCTTTGCTATAGGAAAATGGCTAAGAAATAACCCAACTTATTGCTGTATCCTCAGGAAAGTAGCAGCAGGCTCTGGCATCACAATGGTGGCACTTCCAGCCATGAGATCACTTCCAGTGGGTCCCAAAGAGATTTTCATCCTAAAAAGTGGGTCTTGGTGCTAAAATGTTTGAGAACCATTGGCATAGATTATATATGTGGTGCTTTGCAGAGTAATATGTAAGAAAACCGTTCCCTGCCCTAAGGTGCTTACAATCTACATTTTGACAAAGAGGAAGGGAAGTGTATTGCTCTATGGCTCAAAGACTGTTGGGATGCAATCTTATACACACTTACCTTGGAGTAAATCCTAAAGAACAATAGAGAAATGCATAGGCTTGAGCTGTTAGTGAAGAGTTGTGTATGATGATACAATTCCAAGGTGAGTCAGGGGAGTGGGATTAGTCAGAGTACAGTGAAAGAACAAAAGAGAATAGGAGATTTTCCAATCAATAAATAACAAGATTCATTGGAGACCTCTAAATAATGGCTGAAGAACTGAAGATGTTATCGGACAACCGCCATGCATCCTATGTAAAATTTCTAGCCAATTGTGTCTTCTTGATTGGAAAGTCAGAGGCAAAAGAAAAGAGAAATAAAGCACACATGGAGGAAAGATGTAGTTGATATCAAGAACAGGCATGTCCTGGTATCCACCGGGGTTTCATTCTGGACCCCACTGTAGCCACCTGAAAATATGGATATTGGGGATGCCTTTTTAAGATAGGGGAACATCAGTGGTTTTGCTGCAATAAGGTAAAAAAAGAGATTTGTTTAATGTCCCCCCATCTTTTTAATAAGTGTCCCAGTGTCCATGTTATTCATGTAAAACTGAAACTGTGGCTACTCAGGCACGTTTGTTTGGTTTCTACTTGATAAGTATCATTTCAGGAGGAAAGATTGTAACAATTTCTCCCAATTCAGATTAAATTCAGCATGTTTGCACATTTTTTTTGCTTTTTAAAAAATCATTTCACTGTTAGCATTTAACGTAAGAACATAAGAAGAGCTCTGCTGGATCAGGCCAAAGGCCCATCTAGTGCAGCTTCCGGAATCTCACTGTAGCCCACCAGATGCCTCAGGGAGCACACAAGACAACAAGATGCTCCAAATAAAGAATTCTTATCATACATCTTGAAGAAGAAGAAGAAGAAGAATCTGAATTACAAAATCTCAGAGCAAAATTGCGGGGGGGGGGGCATGCAGATTAAATATTCATAAATCTGAATGTGCCCATTCCAAATTCATTCCAGATCAGCAAAAGGAATCTTTTGCCTTTTAGAGGTGGGCCAGATTTCTGCAAATGGATGGCAGTAATGGTGCCTACAGCATCACAACACAACAAAACTGAAATTATTTATTATTGCAAATAAAACTAGCTTTAAATACTTTCCCTGGGATTTTCATGGCAAAATGGGTGGAATTCTTATCTAATTTGAAACTCAGCCCAGTAGGAATGAACTACTGGCTCAGTAGCTTGCCTGACAAAGAACCCTGTGTAATGCAAAAGCTTGCTCATTTTTGTGTCAACAAATACATGCAAAAAGCAGTCATTTCAGTATATTTTGTATCACTGTGTTAGGACAGCTCCAGTAGGCTGAACTTAGTTCCCCGCCTCACTGGAGATCGCCAGTTCCTGGAGCCAATCGTGGCTTTCCACTTGCCAGTACCCAATCAGAGGCAGCCTATGACCTGAGAGTTGTCCTTCTCTTCTTTAGTACACTCATAGCTGATGCAACCCTGGTGCAATGAGCCGCATCGCTGCTGCCTTTGTGACGTGTTCTGCATTCTGTGCTGGCAAAATAGTCCTGAAACACCATCTGATCCCTGCTAACGCCTGATCAGAACCTGCTTGGGATCTCATTCTCAGTTTGAGGCTCGATAACTATTACAGGAATATTGCTGAATAATAGGAATATTATTGAAACCAACTATGTGCTAGGTGCTGTATAAAAAAGAATGCAAATCATTCCTATCTGCATTAGATGGAGAGAAAAGGATTGCTGTGCTGGTTCACTGGTCGCAGGGAGAATAATATGACAGTTTTTGTTAGGACCAGCAAAGAAGTCTGTAAGCTTTTGAGTTACACAGAACTCCTTCTTAGGGTTCAGATTAAGAACCCCTTTAAAAGTTCATTTTTACAAATAAAAACTTCTGAGTTCTGCATAGCTCAACATTTTGTTCATCTTTATGAACATTGTTTGCTACTAACATAGGTATTATTTTATTTTCTGATTCAGAGGGACAAAAATGGAATGAGGGGAGAGGGGAAAGCCTAGAAATGAACAAGGGAAATGGGAGAAGGTCTTCAATATTCATCAGATTGTAACAAGAGAGAGCCAATCTGACCTGGGACTGGAACCTTTAAGAGCTTTGCCTCTTTTGTGAACTAGCACACTTGGGCATGCATGGTTTGGGCATGCAAGATCTGAGTCCCTGTTCGTACATCTGCAAAATGGCAACATCTGGGCCACATTTCTTCCCCTCCTCCCAACAATCCTATACATCAACTTGGTATACTCGGCTTGTGGTCATCTTTCCATCCTCCCTGAAAAGCAGCTCTAACTTAAACACCCTCCCTAACCCAATTCTACAATTGCAGTCACTTCAACAAAAGGAAATGTTTGAAATTTCCATACGTTGTTTCTATTCTTGCAATTTCTTCCTCCAGGCCTAATAGTTCCAACTCTGTTCTATGGAACTGGCTTGAGAAAATGTTAGGAGGGGGGTGCAGAAACGGGTGGCCAATGGGCAGTAGAGATGCAACCAGTCTATAGATATAATATATCGAGCCCAAACACCAGGACTTAACTGAATCAGGGGAAACCAGATTGCAGCTCTAGATGTGATGCAGTAACAAAAAGGGTGACTCTCAGCAAATCCAAAGGTAACCCGATCATCCTGCCTCCATATCTGAACAGAGATGGATGTCAGTAAAGATGGGGCTGCCCCACAAACTGCTTTCAGTGCTAATTCCCAATACGCCTGAAATAGTTTAAAAGCACAACACAGCACCTGAGCGCGTGCAGAGTGCATGCATTCTCCTTGCCAAGTCCCCACAGTCCTCCCAGTAGGTTAGGGGCTTATAAGTCACTATGAATCCCAGCATCTTTCATTTTCAAAAGAATTAGCAGTCCCACTCAGGCACGAGACGGTAAGCGGAGGAAAGGACGACAACCGACCTTTGCTCCCCTAACGTCCCTACGAAGCATGCGCATGGTTGGGTGATGGAGGGGGGAGTACTGGAGGATGGATACGCGACGAGGCTGCGCTGCGGTTCTGGGAGGCTGAGCCCATATATAGGGAGGCTCCACCCAGCTGTGACTCATTCCCTTCTCGACCCAGGCACAAGAGGATATTAATACGGTCAGAGGCTCGTGGGCGAAATCGAGGACATGGCTTTCTAGAGCTGCGCGGATCTCGAAGCGAACGAGCGTGTGTTGCACGCTGTAAACAAGACCAGCAAGATGGAGTGAGTAGGGGGGGGCCCGCAAGCGACAATGCGCGCGCGCGTTTTCTAGTGCACAGCATGGTCTCGTCCCACTTTTCCAACCACCTCCCCCATCTAGGAGAGGAGAAGGGGGGGCGTGTGCGCGTCAGTCGGTTTGGGTGCCACCTGGGGCAGAGACTGCGGCTACAACAGGAAAAGAACGATGTGGGGGATGCAAAGAGCTTCTCAGCGCCCCAGACTCCTCCGTAGTGGCGTGGAGCAGCTGCAGCCTCTTCCTGGGCTCCTGCCCTCGCTCCCCTCTCGGGACTGGATAATTACGCAGGTGCCTCTAGGGAAGCAGACGCAGCCACGCCCCAGGGAGAAGCCGCTGTGCGGTCCCAGCTCCTCTCCGCCCAGCGCGTGGAGACGCTGGCTGACAGTGAGTGGAGAAGGGGGCGCGGCTCAGGTGCTGTCACAGCGACCAACTCTCAGGGCGGAGGGGGGGGGAGCGTCTCTTCCGCCAGTGGCATTGCGAGTGGCTATTTGCAACCAGCCTGGCTGCAAGACTTGGAGAATGCATTACCGAGACAACCAGCACCAGCCCATCTGGCTAACCCCCGAACGAAGAATAAGGGGGCCTCATTGTACTGCTACCCAGGCTGCTTGCACTAACACAGTGGCCTCACACTGCCCTTTGAAGGCCTCTTGTGACAGCCTGGTCCTCCTGGTCGAAGAGAGCAAAAGCATCATGGACGTGGGTAAGCAGAGCCTGCCAGTAAGCAAGCAGGAACCAGTCCTCCTCTTTGCTGCCAAGTTCTGCTGAGGAATGAAAGTGAATGGGATTCCTGACCTTTGTATTTCCCAACTTCTGCAGGTCACTTTTTGCCGCCGCCACCGTCCCTGTCCGCAGGAGCCGAGCACCTCCCTGCCTGCCAGGCGCCAATCCTGCATCCCACCTGAACGGCCGCTGCTACGATGTCCCTCTTGGCAGCTCTGACCCTGGACCTGGACCTGACCATGCTCCCAGCTAGCACCATCTCCTACAGGCCGGAGCTGCTCAAGCACCGGCCACCCCACGCCGGTCACTGTGAGCTGCTAGCCGGGCCTGTGGATGAAGGCTTTGCCCTCAGCGTGGAGCGCCCGCTATTGACAGGTAAACGCAGTAAAAGGGACAGGGGCTGGTTCCTAGTGCAGCAGGACAGCTGTCCTTTCTCCCCATCAGAGCCATTGACATTAGTCAATACACACAAACCAGCATTTATGTGGATGACATTAGTTAAGAGTCAGTAATAACTACTGCAAACAGCTAGGCTGTCTACTAATCAAACAAGAGAGCTAAGTGGATTCATAACATCTTAGGCCCCTTGAGATCTCATATACTTCCTCACAGAAATGTGACTTGTGCTGTGTCTAACTTCTTAAACATTCATGGTTCTGGAAAACAGTTATCTAAACAGGTTAACGAGACATCGGACAAGATTCTCATTGGTTAGAGCTGCTGTCTCCAAACTGCAGGACTTCTGCATCACAAAAAAGCCTTTTTTGTGCTGTGCAGTTTTCTGTTCTGTGCTGCAGCATCCTTTTGTCACGCCAGATCTCCCCCCCCCACTTCACACTGGCTAGCCACGCCCCCTGGCAAACTGGTGCACAGAGGCACCTGGGGCAACAGGCAGCTGGCCAGCATGAGATTGGGCATGACAAAAGGGTACAGCTTTGGAACAGAGAGGTCTGTGCCAGGAAGGCTTTTGCAGGACACAGGATCCAGTGTGCAGGCCAGGGTTTGTGCCTGCTGGGTTAGCGAGTGCCTTTCCATTATTGCTCTTTGCTCACCCTCCCCCCACCAAGTCCATTATGATGGATTGATGATTACTTCATATTCAGTCTCCATTTGTCCCATGCTTATAGGTACCCCTTTCCCTACTATTAAGTATATACAGATAGATGCCCTGGACTAATGTGGAAAGGTTCTTGGCTTCCAACATCCCCCTTCTCAGGGTCTTGGCTATGCCTGTTTGGTGGGTCTTGCCTGCCTGCCTGCCCTTTGCTGACTTTGCTCCTGCTTGTGTCTGCAGGCGATGGCTTCTCAGACTGGATGACGGAGCGCACAGATCTGGCCACGCTCCTGAGTGTGTCAGGGGAGCCCTCGCCACTCTCACTGCCCTCCCCTCCTGCTCCGGACCTGGAGGCCATGGCCTCACTGCTCAAGAAAGAGTTGGAGCAGATGGAGGATTATTTTTTGGAGGAGTCACTCTCGCCAGACCAGGTAGCACCCAGTACCCCTCCCTCCAATGGGAACTTCCACTTCCCCTTTGGTGACGGCTTCCAACCCCTGGACCACCACAGCGCACCTCCTCCCCTGCAGACCTTGGATTCCAGCTGCTTGGAGTTGCTGGAGCTCTATGGTAGAGACACGCCTGCCGAGTTTCCCCTGCAAGGGGACGTCCCAGTAAACGTCCCAGTACAGCATCCTCCTGCCCTGGCACCTAAGGGAGATCGGCGCCAAAAGAAGCGGGACCAGAACAAGACAGCAGCCTTGAGGTACCGTCAGCGCAAACGAGCTGAACACGAAGCACTGGGGGACGAGTGCCAGACCCTGGAGGCACGGAATCGTGAGCTGCGCGAGAAAGCAGAATCGATTGAGAGGGAGATCCAGTACGTCAAAGACCTGCTCATTGAGGTCTACAAGGCACGGAGTCAGCGCCTGCGCACTACCCCTTAGGCAGGGAACTGCACATCGGCCCTTCTCCCCCCTACAGGAAGACCTTGGGGCAAAGCCAAGGGGACACTGAATGTAGACAAAACAGAGCAAGGATGTAGGAAGGAAAGCTTAGGAAAGTGTTGGGAATTAGTAGGCTGTGTGGCACGTTGGCGGTTAGGACCTTGTAGGTGAACTGTACAGGACAGATTCAGAGTCAAGTGGGGCTGTTGGACTCTGCATAGATCAGGGAAAGGGGTCAAGGAGATTTCCATTTGGAGGACATCAGGGAGACTGAGATAGGAGGGGCCAAAGTCATATCCTTTTTTGGCAGTAGGTATGGGAGTTCTGAGGTAGATTGTGTCAGGCTAGTACATCTCTTGCTCACCCCCCCCCTTAGGAAAAAAAATCAGGTACCAGTCTCAAAGGTGTGATACATTTTTTTTTGTATGTACACATCATAGCACTTCTTTATGTTATTTTCAGTTATGCACCAATAAACACTTGTTTTAAACACTTGTTATGAGTCATAGTGTGAGTCCAAGCAAAGCACCTCAGCACCCCCTAGGCAGTAGCCATAAAGCATCAGGATTTAATTACAGACTAATAACAACTTGCCAATCACAGGAGGCACAGAGAGGGCAGCAGGGTATTATTGCCTAGTACCAGAAATGAAAGGCAACACACCCACTTGCAGCATATTCCCTCTACCCAAGTATCACAAGCAGGTGTGATAGATGCACAAGCCTGAACAAGGCATAACAGTTCCAGTTTCACATTAAAGAGATGGAGACAATGTTTTTTTGTCCAACCAAACAGCATTATTAATAGAAATCGTCATCTCCTTTTTCCACCGACTGCTGGTTCTGGATCTGCTGCTGCTTCCGGTACAGCTCTGCTACCTGCGGCCAGAAAAACACACCTGGGGAGTTATGCCTGTTCCTGCTGTTTCGCAGTCTGCTGCTCAGCTCTCTCTGCCTCTTCATTACCCTTCAGTTTCTTAAAATGAAGGCCAGTCTTGTGCAGCCCTCAAATGGAATTAAGTGGAGATTTAATTCCCTCTTCCTTAGCCTTTTAGGAGGCATCATCAGCAGAACAGTAAGGGGAGCAGCTGCTCTGCACAGATGGCTGCAGACTGATAGCAATCGACTGACTTTTCATCCCTGCAATCCTATTCACATACATGATTGGTCACCTCCATACCTGGGTGCTAGCAGTGGCCTCCTCTGGTTTCTTATCGTCTCGAATGCGCAGAAATCTGGGGAAGCGAAGGGAGATGCCCTTTTCCTCATCCACCTATAGTGGAAGGACAAGTTCAGTCATAAGGTTGACCGATTCCTACAAGGTTCGCTGTCCCATTCATAATGGGCTGTAAACATGAGGCATGTTAACACCCCAATGTTAAACATACTTTAACACTACTCGCTTTTTTTGCACCCACAGCATGATGAAATAAATGGTTTCATATAACACTGTGCTATGATCTCATGTCCTGATGAGTTACAGCCTATTCAAGACAGTGTGTAACAGTAGTTATAATTGTATAATATGAATAAAAAGTAACCATGTAATGGTGCACAATAAAAAATGTAGGTATGTTGTATGCCTATGTACATTTAGTGTGCCTATGTACATTTGTCCTGCAGAACGTTTTGTTGTTTTTATTGCTTTAATTCAGCCCACACATGTTCCCTGGACCATTATTCACTCACCAAGCCAGAGGCTGCTTTGTGAACGGGGGAAATGGACAAATCGGCACACTTCACCTCCCAAACATGCTGGGCTTCCAGCCAGTGATCAGGTTCCGCTGTCCCACCCCACCGATAGTATGGTCGTGGCTGTGAAATTACATGGTCCTGCAACAGAGATAGACTAGGATCAGAAGTGGCATTTGCAAAAGAGAGACTTGGGTAGGGGAGACAGTGCATTGAGGGCTCTTCGAACATCTCATTCTCTTCTGATTGCAGGTTGTTTCTAGGGTGGATTTTCACCTTCTGGGCAGGAATTAAGAACTAGTGGGCTAAGGCAGGATGCCAGACTTAAGGAGGTGGGTCTTCCTTGGTCTCAGTCATTCCTTACTCCAGTCTACAGGGTGCAGGGTTAATGTCCAAGTACAGGGATATCAGTAGAGGAGCACAATGCATCTGCTCCTCCATATCCAGGTGAAGAAGGCCACCAGGTCCAGTGTCTCTCCAACACCCTCCAGTTTTTTAAGCTGGGATGTGAAACACAGTTACAAGCACAGGAGAAAGTGGAAATGGAGTTATTTGTCATCAGAAACACAGGATGAACCAGAACTTCCATTATTCCATATCCAAGTGAAAAAGACAGTTGACAGGATGCCTTGTGTGATTCCTACCTTGAGGGAGGTATAGAGTTTCTCCAGGTCCTCATCTGTGAATCCAGTGCCAATCTAAGAGCAGCAGAGGGCAGGGATGTTAAATCAAATGACTATTTGCTGCGGGGTATATTGGCTAACAGGGCTGGCAAATACCCAGCCTTGACATGGTGCAGTATGTGCAAGAGTCATGAATTTTACTTCTCAAAACTCTATGACTCAAATATTACTGTAAGACACTTCCATTCACTCTTTCCCTTTTAAGCCAGAATTAAATGGTATCCACAGTAGAAAAGATGCTTCTGTAAATCCTGATCAGGCAGAATGTACTTGGTGCTGTTCCCAAACCACCCTAAGACAGGGCCAAGTGTACTGAATAGTGAGTATAAGGCTGCCTTACCTTGCAGATGCTCTGAAACTCTTCACTTTCCTCATCATAACAGGCCAGAAGAAAGCCTCCATATGTTCCTGCACGCTTGCCCTTGCCCAGGTAGGCACCAATCACCACCAGGTCCAGTGTGTCTCCAACACCCTCCAGATAATCTTTTTTAAGCTGGGATGTGAAACACAGTTACATGCACAGGAGAAAGTGGAAATGGAGTTATTTGTCATCAGAAACACAGGATGAACCGGAATCTAGGCAACAGATGTTTGTCCAGGGCGACCCAGACTTCAAAGTTAAAAGGGTTACAATATTAAGAAGGATGCAATTCCTCCAAAAAGAGGAAGGGTTCTAACCCTCTCTCAAGCAACTCCTTTATGGCAGGTAACAAGCCATTCAGTGCTCACCTTCAGCCAGTTGTGAGATCTCTTTGCAATTTCGTATGTGGCATCCACTTCCAAGGTTTTCACCATTAGCCCCTCACACGAATCTAAGTGAAGACAAACCACTTATTACTTTGTCCCACCACACGGAACCAAGCACATTCCAGGGCTCACCAAAGTGGCTGAGCTCTCATTGCCACATTACCTTTGATGGAGCGCTCTAGGAACTCGGCGATTTCATCAGTGTTACTAGTGTCCATGGAGGTGGCAAAGAGGAACTGGCCCTCAACCTCTGTGAAGGAACTGTGCAGCAAGGCCCGGCGCTGGGACAGTGGTTCTCGGACCAGAGACTGGAAGGATACATAATGGCACATTTTTAAAAGTGTACACACAGAACAGAGTCTAACTCCCCAGTGGAGTTATGAAGATGCAGAACAGCAGAGAAAGAAATGGGATAGTGTAGGACTGGAAACAATAATTAAGAAAATTATATAGAAAAAACACTTGCCTTCCCGTTGAGGTAGAGCATATCGAACGCATACACACACACCTGCACTTGGATATCTGCAGCATCTACACCCTGAAACAATTGTGGAGTAAAGGAAAGGAGACAGAAGATATTTTGAACATGTGAATTCAAAGTTTTGCTTTGGTTCTCCAAACTATTTTCATTTATTAGCTTGGGCCTTTCTCAGCTATCTTTTGCAGATCCAAACTAACAGAGTAGAATTTCTTCCACATGCACTCCAAGTTGTTTACAGCCTCAGTACTTCTGATCTCAAAGCAAACAATTTCTACCATGCAATATCGCTACCTAACCTCCCCAGATTAATCCATCTCTATCTGTCATGTCCCCCTCCCCCGCCCCCCAGCAAAGGCCAGGAGCAAATAAGGTCATCCCAAGCCAAGGAAAGGTTCTGTAAAGCTGTTTGGCAATATCAACTTACCTTACGCTTGCGGGTGGTCAGTACCTGGAAGGGCTGGATCTGTTTGGATTCAGGATCCCAGGCCACAGCTTCCGCATCCAAGATGCATGACTGCACAGTGCTCTTTTTCACCTGTGTGAGGGAGTTGGTTCAGATAAGCCTCCCATTGCAGCAAAGTCCCAGCCTTAGCACTCAGCAGACTAATCACTGGGGTGTCATCAATATGGAGCAGCTGTTGGATTAACAAACATGCCGCTATTTTCTGTTCCCTCCTTGCTTTGCACTACCTTCACCCCACAATTCCAAAAACGTTTGCACCTTGGGAATTCGGCTGACTATGTCAGGGTACTTGGTTGTGTTGTTCTCTTGGTTTCGGCTGTATATGTGCACTTCACCATTCTCCAGGATGTGAATCTATGAGGAAGAAAAGAGAATTGGACGACAAACAGAAAGGGGGCATTTTGTGACTCAAACCACAAATCCTTACCTGTGCTCGTTCCCCATCATACTTGTATTCACATGTGAAAGCTGCCTCCTCAAAGCGTTTCAGTACTTCCCCAATGCCCTTAGTTGGGTGGGCCAGCATGGGCTTCAGGGGGATTCCTATGGGGTAAAGTAAACAAAGCTGGGACCAGTAGCAACATCCAGTCTCTGGGTGAGAAGCTGGTAAAGTGACAGATCTCCCAGTACAAAGAATTGTAAGACGCGAGTAACAAATTTTGAAGGAGAAGAAAATGGGCAAATAATGTAACTACTGTATATAGAGCTGCTAATTATGCATAAATATGTTCTATAGGCTAGAACTCAAACCTGTGCAAACATGCAAAAAACACATAATTATAAAAGGGAGGGGAGATAAGGGAGAAGTAGCAAATACATAGTGGAAAGTGATTACAAGTCACACTGTCAGGCAAGAAATGGAAGAGCCACTTCCTAAACACTGGAGTCCTTTACAGAAGATATCTGTTTTAAATATAAACCCATAGTAAAGGTGGAGGGCTAGAAATTTAAAAAGAGAAAAGCATCAGAAGGCTTTTACAAATTCATATTCTGACCTAGGTAACATTTTATGCATACTCCTGTACTTACAGAACTGCAAATAATTCTGAAGAGAGGAGCCATTAGATCTGTTTTAGCAAGTCATGCTTGCTATATCAATTGCCCTCCACTACCAGAAAGATGCAGATACCTGGTGTGATTTTGCAGTGCTGAGGCAGGCTCTCCACACCATGCTCCAGAAGGACAGGCACAATTGTGTCGTAATTTGGTAGCTCACTGAAAACAAAATAAACCAGAGTGACTGAAATCCAGGTCTGCTTTTGCTAAGGCCCCGAACTGCGAGAGGCTAGAAAGCAGCAAATCCCAACTTAGCAAAGGGCTGATGGCTATGGCCCATGACCAGTAGTGTCATTCAGTAATGATCAGACGGAACGCGAGGCGGGACTTACCGCCTGATTGGCTGCTCATTGATGACGCGTCGCGACCTTGCCGAGCGCCGTGCGGGCACCCCTGGCTTTGGAGGGGGTGCCCGCTTGCCTGGGGGGTGCACTGGGTGCTGAGGAGGGCCGCGGAGGGGCGCGCCACCCGGAAGAAGCCCCCGCGGCAGAAAGGCAGGCGGCGACGCGTCACGGGCTCCCTGTCAATCAAGGGGTAAGTCCCGCCTCGCGTTCCGTCTGATCATTACTGAATGACACTACTGCCCATGACCCAAAGCTACTGACTCAGAAGAGCTTCAGACAAGTGCTTCTCCTGAAGTGCTGTGTAAGCCTACAGTCTGGCTTCTCTAGCACCAATTATCCTGCCTTACAGGACGTCCTGTCAGAATCTAAGTTGTGGGAGGGAACAAATCACTGTGGGGAAAATGCCAGCCACCACTTCAACAAGCATCTTGGCTTGCTTACTTTATTAAAAAAAGGCATGGAAAGGAAGTTATTAGGCATCATGTTGGGCGGAGAACAATGTATGGATGATATGCAAGAACAGACGAATTCCTATCTTTTCCACTGCCATCCTCATTATCTTGACAGGTGATTCATGTTTTCTATCTGGGATGCTTCCTTTGCCTGAGAAGGCATTACTTGGTACTAAAAGGTCACATAGTTTTGAGAAACCAACACTCTGGGACTCTAGCTGTTGCAGTCTCTGAAAACAAAGAGCTGGGGACAGATGGGGAAAAAAAAAGATATAGCCACATCATTTAGCAGAATGCTACTTACCAAAAGGCCTGCTTAACAATCAGGGCTCTCTCATCCAGCCAGGCTTTGCGCACCTCAAGAGACTTGCCTTTACCTGCATCTAGAACTTCAGGGGGGAATTCTATAGAAGAGAAAAAAACCAATCTAGGTCACAATTACCATGGTTTCTCATTACCACGGAAGACAGAAAACATGGCCAGTATCTGAAAGGAGCTCAGGATGGCTACTATTTCCTGTCACAATGACAAAGAAAGCCCCCTCTACTTCTCCTGGTTCTCTATCATCCAAGCTCTCAATTTCCCCAGAAGTCTCAACTTTGGAACTATTTATATTTACATAAGTTCTGGCTAACTGCAGAAGACATATTCTGTTCAGAGGCATACACTGCACACATTTCTACAGCAACATCATGTTTTTGCAACCAACATTTTGCACTGGGCTGGTAGTTTACCAACGAACCCCCACCTGCCCACCCAAACCCACACCACTATCATTCCTCAGAAGTACCCTGAACTCACTTTGTCCTGGAGGAGTGAGTGATGCTGCCTGAGCCAGGGCAGACAAGACAGACTGCTCTGCTAACCCGATCCGCAGTTTCCCTTCCAACGACCTGCAATACACAAAGTATTTTATCATAACACTGAAAGGCTGGAGTGAAGGGATGCAAGAGGACTTTATACACATAGTTGGTGTTTGTTGGAGGAAGGGGAGTAGGAACTGAAAAAATGTGTCATATGGGCAATAAGCCAATGGAGGCTAAAAGAACTATTATAATACAGTTTTAAGGAAATATTTGGGGGTGGCAAGGCAAAAAAATTGAAATTAATATAGAGATAAAAGGCTGTCAAGACAGAAGTTCTACATGGGGGTGGGGAGTGCATCACACTCACCGAGCAACATAGCGAGCCTCCGAGTGGCGACAAGCAACAAACAAGGCCTTGATAATGTCAATCTTCTTGTTCATAGACTGAAATGGGCAGAAATGGGAGAGAGTACAGGAACACATCCTGAGGGATTAGGGAAGCCTAGCAATGCTGCAGAAACTCTTTCAAACGTTTGAGAATAATGCTAGCTCACAACAACAGGTTATCCCCAAACATATTCATTTTCAAGTGCCTCTCGAGCTGTCAGGCAGATGCCTTTACAATCTCTAACCCCAAGTATGACCACAGTCTCGTTTCCTTTAGGGACGCCCTCTTAGGAGGAGAGAGGTGGAATAACAATGATAATAAAGCACTTTGAAGGGCGTGTGCATTGAGCAAAGCTAAAGAATGGAGATAAACCAATCAGCTTGATTTGAGGATGCTTATACTATGCCCCCCATCCTTGGCCTGCCTTGCAGAGAGGGAATCACATAAGACACATCGTAACAGTGTTCATATCTATGGCATAAGCAGGGGAGAAACTCACTGGCCTTATCTTACTTCAGACCATTCTCTTGCCTCTGTTCCCTGCCCATCCACCTATTACTTACAGAGCTTCCTGTCATGCGCCCAATCGCCTGCAGCTTGCCAAAGACAGTTGCTGCACTAAGCTTAGGTGGGGCAAACATGATGCCTTGGGTGGTCCGGCTGTTCTCAGCAACCACACCCAGGTCCCCTTTCTCTGCTGCCTCTGCCTTGATCTGGTCCAGCTGCCGACCTGTAGAAGAAAAGAAGAAGCACATGGTCATGAATAAGGTGCACATACACATGTACGTATTAAACAAAACATGATTTGGCTAGTAGGAGCTAGACTAGCTATTTTCAACCAGTGTGCTATGAATGGTCTACAGGAGTGCCGTGAGAGTTTGGCAGATTTATTTATTTAAAATATCATTTATTAATAGGACCATTGAGGGATATCAGCTCCACACCAGAAGCACGGTGTGCCTTGTCAATTATCAAAAGACTGATGGTGTGTCTTGACAATTTTAGCATCTTGTCAGTGTGTCATGAGATGAAAAAGGTTGCAAATCGCTGAACTAGACCCTCACTTCATCCTCACTTTTGTTTGGGCAAACCAAAGCTTGCCTCTAGACTAGAATTATAAACCAGTCTAAAAAGGTTTGAATCAGGGCATGAGGGAAGGAAGGAGTGTGAAGAAGCATGCAAGTCCAAAAGATGGTTCTTGGACCAAATCCTGGTTTGGCAGATGCATGTCAAGTGAGCCATTCTCATCTTTCAGCTAAAAATCAAGAAATCCTCTGTCATTATGTATACATATGCTATTATTTGTCTTATTGCTGGGGGTTGTCTGGTGGTATCTTAATCTGCTGTGGCTGCAAATGGGCAGACTCACCGGTGGCTTGAGCCAAGGCTTTCATGAGAATAGTTTTCCCTATACCCAGTTCTAGGCCTTCGTAGGCTGGACCTAGTCGATTGAGACAGAGGTAGACACAGGGCAACAGGTCTTCTGGAGATAGGGCAATCACAGATCGGAAAAGGTTGCTCAGGGTCTCTATGATTTTCAGCCTGGAAAGAAAGAGCAGGAGGGTGTTGGAATAGATTTGGGGACAAGATAAAATGATGTCCTTTCCCTGCTTCTCATTCGATGTCCTTTCCTCTGTACATCATAGAAAGTCGACTTACCGGGCAGATTCTTCCTCAATCCATTCAAAGGTACGGGCCACAGCCAAGTATGGTACTCTGAGAAGGGGAATTGAGACAATACAGTGGTTCAGAGCCATGAAGTCAAACCAAATGAAATAGTAATTAAAATAGTGCACTGTGTTCTTTCAATGACAGCACTTGTATCATTTAGTTCTGGGAGTGGAATGCAGTAACAGAAGCAGTGTTTGGAAAACTATGCTAAGATCTAAGTAGGATCAAAACCCATGGACCGCCTACAGATTTAAAACTCAGTGCCAGAAGCAAAGAGCAATAGTGACTGTTTCAGTGACTGAAACAAGGTACAGAGCAGAAAAAAAATCACTGCCCAATGAAAATAAAGCTCCTCCCCTTCCCCACAAACACTAACTGGATGCACAGGTATAATTTTTGGGATAATTTTAGCCTAGATTAGGCACCTCCAAATTCCAGTAGGTGTGTTGAAATAACAATTCTGGGCATGGTGTGGCAGTGTGAAGGCTTACCATTCCACCCTGCAACCTCCTTTTTTCATGTCAGATAGTTGCACAAGGGAGCTACTTCCCCAAGAAATTGGGATGCAGAGCATTCTGGGCAACGTACAGCAGAAGCAGCTCTCGGGCGCAAAGAAAGGTGGTTGTGGGGGCGGAATGATAAGGGCTTGTCACCGGCACACCCGGAATGATCATTCCTACAGAACTCATGCCACGGTTTGGAGACCGCTGGTCTAGATCATTGTGATCTCTAATTAGGAACCCAGGTTACGGAAAAACTTGAGAAGTACACATGCAATTCACACATTGAATGCTGCACTGTCCTGAAATGCAATTCTTGCCTTAAAGAAAAAACAAATCCGATCATCAATGCAATCACTTTCAACACTATGATTCCATGGTCAACATCTGAACTAGATTGACTTGCAATAGGCAATGCAGATATGTACCCAGATCTTAGAGGAGAAGAGGAAATACAGGTGGGTCATGACAACCTCATGCCAGACAAAAGGACCATCTCACCTTTGGCCAGGACCCCAGCAAGCATCATGCACAGGATGATAGTTGCTCTTTGAAGGCTTGTAATCTGCAGGGTCAAGTGCAACAGATGGCTCAAGAGAACTATGAACACAAGAAAATACGCATGGTTACTTTGTTGGTGTCAGCAAGATAGCACTAAAGGTCAATATCCCGCTTGCTCACACTTTACACATCAGTATAAGTCACTGGTGGCAGCTTGCAGGTTTGGGAGAAGAATTCACTGATATCCTGTTTAGAAAGGCTTCCGTCTATGGTCTTCTGAAGCTAATTTCTAACTCCCAGACCACCATTACCCTGGCTCTCAGGATGGCCAATTCCCTTCACAGTTAAAATCAAAGGTTTGTGGAACAGCTGCCTCCCAGCCCTAAGCTGCTTTTCAGTTGCAGCTCTTGCACTAAAAATCACACTCACAGCATGTGTGAGGCTCCCAGACAGCCCAGAATAGCAGTTATTTGTATGTCAAGACATAGCAGAGAGGTTCAGGTAGTAGTAATTTTACATCAGACACATAGAACAGACAAAGTTATTTGATAACTTGTTAATTATTGAAAACTTAAAATACACTGACACTGTCTCGTTAACCAGTAATCCTAACAGTAAATCCTGGTAATAACCGAAGAGCCTCTAATTTCTATGTCCTCTCTTTCTCTCTCATCCTACCCTGACTAAATCCTCTTCCCTAATCCAGTCTAACAGAGTTTACTGCTATGCAATGCTCTTATCACTTACATACAGCCCCTTAACATTTCAAAAAGAGCTTTTTCACATTTAATTAAAGGATTTATACCCTGCCTTTCAACCAAATGGTCCTCAAGGCACCTTAAAAATAATTAACGAACCCCACAAAAGCCATCAATCCTCCCACCGCCACACATCTCAGCAGCCCTTTGGCCAATGGCACAGGGTGTCACCCTTGGCTTCTGAAACAACAAGCGGTTGGAGAAGAGCAGAGTGTTCTTTTCTGGCAGTGAGCAGAGGGAAACGGGCTCCTTACAACTGCTCTACAACTGATATTTAGGGCAGGGTGGCCAGGCACAATATGTCTTTCCTGGGAACTTGGCCTTCTGACCAATATACTGACCTATCATTTATACAGTTCTGTAGACAAAATATTTTACAGTTCTCTGTCACTGTGTTACAATACCATTTATTGACTTTCCCTCCAAATAATCTGTCTGATTTAGCAGAACCCAGATAGCTCTCATACACAGGTACTGGTATTTGAATGGATCCTCTGCCATAGTACTTGCTCTTAAGCTTGAAATCCTGACCTGGCAGAAACACAAACTAATAATGGGACAATCATGGAACCAACCACTTACCTGCCAGCTGTACTCTCAGAGCTATTGCTACTGTCTTCTTTATGGCTCTTCACAGCAGGTATATTTTCTCCAGTCACAGGTACCTGCTTTTTCTCCGCCTTCAGAACAACTCTTCTGGGAGCTACAAAGGGACAAAAGTGGCTCTTATGGGACACAGCTACAACTCATGTTTTTGAGTTTAGATGAGTTTGTGGAATTATCACCAGTTAAGAGTACCAGAACAAAAACTGAAATGCTTAAACAGGGGTGTCAAACTTGTTTCATACAGCAACTGAATCTGATTCATGGCGCCTGCTGTGGGCTGATTTTGTACATTGTATTTATATAACAGAGACACAATGAGTGGGAAACACTATTCATCACCACCACCAGCTATTAAGATTATATTCATTGGTAGTCCTATAACATTGCATACTTATTCAGTATTTGTACTGAAAGCTAAGCAATTTTGGAATGATAAAAAATCCATGCAAAAAGCATCACTATTGTATCATGACATTTTTGCGGTTTATCTTGCTACTTGCTCCGATGCCTGACACCACTTAGCTTGGACAACAGCATCAAAGTTTGGAGCAAGTTTTGAGTAGCAGCAAGCTTCAGAACAGCGTTCAAATGAGTGTCACTGAGGAACTATATTTTGACTTATTCATTACATAAAACAGCTGTGTACTGGCATTAATTTTTCCAAACAGAGACATAATTCTTGCAGCAAAAGCTGTCAAGTTGGGGTATTCTGAACTTGTGAAGTAATAAAATGTTCCAACATCAACAACTTCGAATTTATGCTTCATTACAAAATCATGCTGCAGATCAATTATCTACATGTGAAGTTCTTCTGGTATCTCATGTGCATCTGAAGAAAATGGGTTTTGAAATATAGCAAAGCCTTTCTCAAAATGTTTGAAGTCAAAATAGCAAATCTATTAAATTCATGTTGCAATGCAGAAATTTAGCTACTGTACTGTTGTTTGAATTTCCATAGGAGATTCTGTTAGCTAGATGAGACTTCAAAGTTAGAAAATGAACCAGATTGTTTTCTGCTAGCTGCTTTTCCCATGCAGCAGAGTCCAGCTGGAACCAGAAAGTACATCTAGTTGCAGACAGATTCCTATGCAACATAGATTTGTCGTAGCACCATTTATGCATAAATATGTGTGTTCATCCCCCAAATTCTTACCAAAAAAACTAGAGATGGGTTTACTGGAGGGCTTTGTGGGTGTTAGTGTCTTCTCTTCCTCTGCATCTTTTTCAGTTTTACACTCTACCAGCCTTGAATCATCATCTTTCATTTCTTCCACCTCCATGGGCTTCTCATCGAGCTCTCTTTTCAAGCCTGTACAAGGAGCAGAAGCCACATTTGCAAGATAATTTGAAGATCTTGCCTAGATATCTTTTATACAAATAGCCCCACTTTAGATCTGAAGTCATAGCAAGTTTACCTCTGCCCCTTCTGGACAGGGGCAGGATTATACAGGGCAGAGGATTATACATTACTGCAAAGAAGCAAGATGAGGGAAAATATATATGAGCCTCAAAGGCCTAGATAAGCTGATGGTACTCAAAGTTCATAAAGGTATGAAAAACAGAAGCTGTCTTTATACCATGTATATGGTGCAAAGGCTGCTTCACATATTACAGGTCCAACCTTTTCATACACTGATTTTTTAAAACACTGAAACACTGATTTGACTCAACACTGATGGCCACTGCAGATAAGGAGGACCCTGCTGATCTCTGGAGACCGGGAAACACACACACACACACACACACACACACACACGGTTCTAAAATCTGCTTTTCTAGGGAGTCAGTCTATTAGAACTACTATTTTTAGTTTACACCGAGACCCTCTCTCACTGAAGAATGGAATGCGAACGTGATTAATCACTTTTGCATTCCATTCTTCAGCAAGAGAGGCTGAAAGGAAGGGGTCACTTTTCTTGGGGTGAGCTGAAAATAACAGATCTAATTGCCTGCCTGCCTGTGTTTTGTTTTAACTGCTTTTATTTCACACAGTTTTTTGTACCAGCAGGGAGTTCCAGAACCAAAGCCCCGTGGAAAACATGACATGACTGCACTTAGCAATGCACCTGCTAAAAATGTAAGAACAGTAAGCTGGAAAGTGGGACTTTGCAAACGAAAAAGTATACAAAGCAAACATTAGCCTAAGACTCTCAGTAATCTCTTAAGTTATACAGGCACTTCTTACCACCTTGCTGGACAAGCACTATATTTTCCTATAGGGAGGGTATTCCCATTCACCACTACTCAATCTTTTTATATTCTCTGCCTGTCCCGTTCCTTGCCTGTCCCCATACCATTACTCTCTCATTACTGTATGGTTGGCCCTTCTTCCAACCTCTCAACCCATCACCAGAAAGCACTCACCATCTTCAGCATAATCTGCTTTCCATTTTTTGGCATTAAAGTCCACCTGAATGCCATTGGTGTCGTCAGTTCCTTCCTCTGCTTTACGCTTTGGGACCTGCTTGCGTGCTGAAAGCAGAGGTATGTCTTATTGACAGGCAATCTGGCTTAACAGTTTGCTTAATATTTTGCTTAACAGTTATGAGACTACGGCTTGCATTCATATGGAACAAGAAGCAGATATGATTCACCATACTCAATTAAGTCTGGGACTATGGATCCTGACTATATAGGTGCCTGGCCATAAAAATCATACCACAGTGCATTAGCCTGAGAAGAAAGTATTTCCAGAATATTTTTTTTTTCACATTTTGAAAAAACAAACAAAAAACATTACGATAGGCGGGACCAGAGAAAGATCAATTGCAGAAATACAGATGAGGGACGCTAGATGTTTTTCAGCATCTCATTAGTTGAGCTCACATTTGGAAAATTCTTTACAGCTGGAAGTGAAACTACTTATGTAACTGAAACAGAAGAGTCCAAGTAGCACACAATGCTTTATCCCAGACTACAATTTTTCTGCAGGCTGAAAACTGTTTTTTAATTCCCACCAAACCTTTCACACAACTCCACTTAAAGTGATCAAGCTGTTAGTTTAATTCAAATGTGTCCTGGATATTTTTCAACACATTGTGGTTTCAACGTGCCATGCTGTAGCAGAAGAAATTATCCTAATACAGGCTGTTGGCCCCATTGCCAGCAGTTTCAGCAGTTTCTCAGACCTGTCACTTACTGCAGAATGAAGAAACTAAAGCATCATGACAGGCACAGGTTACCTGTCTTTCAAGCATTAGATAAATTACAAAGGACACACCCTAACCCAGGCCTCACTCCTTTAAAAAGCATCTTCAAAATCAAGGCTATTAAGTAAGTTCCATAGCAGAGATGTCAAAGCTGTAAGACGTCAGCTGGGCCAATATCCCATGACTTTCAGAGGGCAGGAAAAGATGCTAAAAGGCTCTAGTTGACCCCTGAGGCCCAAAAAGCAGGATACTTACCAGTTCTACGCCGAGGGATGCTTGAGGGTGAGGGTGAATTAGAAGTAGTTGGGCTGGTGCTTGGAGAGATGCTACCTGCAGGGACCTTCTGATCAGGAACACAGTCAGACGCCTAAAATCACAGAGCAACAAGGTGAAAAGGGGTGCAGAGAAGGAACAACCCCAGATCTGTGTTGCTTTCTTGGGGCTGGGTGCACAAGAAAACCATGTGGAACAACTTACTGGGGGAAGGAAGACATACTAGAAAGAATGTTTGGAACAGCTTCCAGGTAGTAGTGCTTATGTCTGCAATGCATAGTGAACAGTGAGGGAACCCTAACTAGTACATTCAAGTTACAGCAGAAGGCATAGGGCTGCAAGGAGAAAAACTGCCCTATAGAGTTGGAAGCTGGATAGGTCTATATGGCCAATTCATCAAAGATCAGGATGCAACAGAGAGAGACCTGCTTGTTGTCTTTTTCCTGTGCATCACTTTCTCCTGTTTTCCCAGAATCCTCTTCATCATTAAGAATCTGGTCAGCTTTACTGGCTGCAGGATTCACTGGGGAATGTGGGCTAAGAGTTGTACCATTCACCAACTGTTCACATGTTGCAGATTCTCTGAAATGAGAAAGATACTTAGCAACAAAGCCATTGGACCGTACTCTTTTCCTCCTACATATAGACAGGGTCACCAATTTACACAAGCACTGACCACCCCTAATGTAAGACTATAGCTTCATTCCAGTGCAAAGAATGTAAGATCCCAAGATCTTCTGAATGGACTAGACATAGGATTGGTGTGCAGTTCAGAATACACAATGTTGTGAAAACACCTTTGCATGCCCCCAAGATTACACACCTTTTTGGTGTCAGATCTTCTTCCAGGTGATCCTTCTTCACTATCTCTTTCTCAGGCTTTGTTCGTGCTAAAGGCTGGAAAAATGATCTACCCAGGTACAAATAAAGATGGTTATAAGAGTTCTCGTCCCTTACTCAGGGCTGCAGATACACATTTTTGCAATGATAGTCTTGATCAATCTTAATGGAACATCAATCCTTCTAGTAGAAACATTCCAAAAGAGATCAGCCTCCCCTATATTCCAAGCTACCACAGATTATGAAGGAGATATAGCCAAAGAAGAAAGCAATAGAATACTGAACAGCTTCTCTACTTCAATGAGATAAAGATGTGGCAGAATAAAAAACATTCCTTGGAAGCATATACTGTATTAACATTTTTGGATACTTACTGTATTTACCAGTGTATACAGTATTTGCCCAATACTGTAAATATTGAAACTATTTTAAATAAAAATAGAAATTCAAGTTCTAATTGAAAACTACTGTATATCACTGTTCTCTCAAAAAATTGTTTTACACAGAAACACATTTTCCAAAGTTGCCAATTTCTATGATCTGGGCATCATAAATAGTAAATAGAAAATAGTAGAAAAAAATTATCAAGATTTTGGTTTCTGTCTCACACATGCACACACCCCACTACCCCCGAAGACTTTCCAAAATCTTAAACTGGTGCTTACCGTATGGTGCTCTGCATTGTGAAACTTTAGCAAAAGGAAACACAGAACCTGCTGTCAGGGTAACAGCTCAGCTTGCCAACTCCACAGGGCAAAAGGAGCACAAGTTGCATTCATGGAATAGGGTTCCTGTCAAATCTTATTCTTTCACAGGCCACAGCTAACAGAAAATGGAGAGAGGAAGCAGGTGGTATATTTTTGAGACATGCAATAATAGCATCTGAACATCTTTCAGAAATACACAAGGTCTTGTTAAAGCTTCAGCAAGTATGAGATAATTTCATTTCAGGATACAGTATTTTATATTTAAATGGTTATTTTATCAAAATCTTAATTGTTACTCATCATCAAGTTCTTGGGCTAGATGTGCTAGAAACCAAGGATAAAAGCACAATTTCCAGAGAGAGAGAGAGGCAGAAAGGAAAAAAAATCTTTTTCTGCATTGGAAACAGAAAACCAAGATATGTGTAGGCACAGCTAAGACACAATTCTCTGGTAGAAAAGGACAGTCTCTCCGCCACCAGGAGAAGTGAGAGGGGTGGCAGCCAGGAAGAGGGCCTTCTCGGTGGTGGCCCCCCAACTCTGGAATACCCTCCCCTTCGAATTGAGAACTGCTCCCTCTTTGTTAACATTTCGGCGGGGGCTGAAGACCTTTTTATTCCAAAAAGCTTTTAATTGTTGACAGGCGGGCTGGCTGGTGTGTTATGTTTTATATTTATGATCCACAGGGCTTTTGGCTTTTTAAATTTTATTGTTATGTTTTTAATTTTGTTCTATATTGTTTTAATATTCTTTTATATTGTTTTTTAATGTAAAATTTTATATTTTTTGTAATTGCCGCCTTGAGTGCCTTCGGGCATAAAGGCGGGGTAAAAATCTAATAAATAAATAAATAAATAAATAAATAAATAAATAAATTATAGGATCTGATTGAACAACATATCAAGGCATAGGAAAGTGGGGTTGTTTAGAACATAAAATATACTTACACTTTTCCCAGCTTACTCAAGATCACATCATTATATAGTGGATCATTCAGGAATGACTACTAGCACACAATTCCATAGTGCATTGGTAAAAATGGATTAGGAGGTTTTTTGTTTTGCAAAATAGCACATTTAACACCTCAGCTGCATTTTTCCCGTTTTGCATTGTCCTCTTGCATCTCTTGCATCAAATGCCTATGCAATAGAATAGCTGGAGTGGGCTACCAATTTTGTGTATGAAATTGACAAGTCATTCAAAAAATTGCAGAGTTGGGTGCTGCAGACTCAAAGCTGAGATCCTGCAACTTTCTAAAGATTAGTTTTAAAGAATACAAGATGGGACAGTTGAGAAAGTAGCTTAACTGGTGCCACTTTTTCAGGGGGTAGATGAGTATGCTGTTGATGAATGGTAAAGGAAAGAAGTACTTTAACACACAAAGTAAAGCTTTGTGGAACATAAGTAAAATTACACATGAAAGAAAAGCAATTTATGTTACTCATCGCAAAGTATGTTCATCAGATGGAAAGAAAGATAGGACTACGTCATCTTTAATAGTTGCGTAGAAAAGGGAATGTCAGCAAGAGCAGTCAAAATAACCTCCTAACCTAACTATCACTGGCACAGGAGCCCTACCTTTCTTCACACCAGAGCATTCTGTCACAGCACTAACCAATTGTATTACATTTTATATAGTACAGTTTCGTGCATGGTGCTATACAAAGACTGAGAAGATAGCTCCTCCTCAGAAGGATTCACCATGTAAATAGACACAGGGGAGACAATTAAGGAAGGGCAGAGTAGCAGAATAAACTGGGAATGAATATGCCATTATCTCCACGTACATGGGATTAGAGTTATTCACAGTACAGTAGGGACACATACTGTACTCACAGCCTGCCTACTTGTAACCTACCTCTGAGAGGTTGTTGTGAGGACAAAAGGAGGGAAGAAACTATGTACACCCCTCTGAGCTCTTTGGAGGAGGGGGGTTTAAAAATATGAATGGCAAATAAAATAAAAAGTTTTTTTAAAAAAAGCCAATTCTAAACTCCATGTCACATTCTAGCATGGCAGGATTGAGAAGCAGGATTTGGGATGGGGCTCAGCATCTGGAATTACATGAATCATCAGGAGCACGTTAGCCCCCCTCCACCATACTAACATCTCAACTGCACCCTTTCCTTTCCTCCGCATGAGCATATATTGCCATTCCCTTCTGTAGGGAAAAATAAAGCATCACTTTTGGAGTCTTGGCTGCATTAAGTGCTCAATGAGCAGGATCTTATAGGGTGGTCAGCATATCATACAGTATTTTGATTTTAAAGTGGCTTTTGCCTTCTTTCTTATTAACACTTATGAAAACTAATCAAAAAATATACACCCAATATGCTTCTTAGCATTTGAAAACCCACTGAAACACACACCACTTCTCTTCCTTCAAACCCTACCTCAAAACACACCTTATCCACAATGACATGACCATGATGAGCACAGTCCCTTAGAGTAGACCTAATCATCCTCTGTGTAACTAAAACTAAACAGATATAAGTGCCCAACCTATCCTTCCAGAGGTGCCAACCAGGTGTCTTTAGATAGCAAGCTCTTTGGGGCAGAGACTGATTTCGACAGGGATTGGACAGATTTCTGGAGGAAAAGTCCATCACGGGCTATAGGCTTACTTCTCCTTACGTTAGAAGTAAGCTACCTCAGAATGCCAGGCGCAAGGGAATGACAACAGGATGCAGGCATCTTGTTGTCTTGTGTGCTCCCTGAGGCATCTGGTGGGCCACTGAGGGATACAGGAAGCTGGACTAGATGGGCCTTTGGCCTGATTCAGCAGGGCTCTTCTTATGACTGGAAATTTTCATGCAATTACGTTAAGTGACATGTATGGTGGTGGCATGTAAAAAATTGACAAAAGAATAACTCAGTTGAAATTAGAAGGCAATCATCTGCTGGGTGAATGCAAAAGCTCTTCTTCCCACCCACCCATCAACACTATCTTCACTAGCAGCTCCATCCTATGCGTGCCTGTCACGGCAGAAACAGTTAATTAGAGGTTAATGCGTGCCTACTCAGAAGTAGCCCCACTGCGCCCAATGGAACTTCCTTCCAGGTAAGGTGTGTTTAGGACTGCAGCCCAAGAGTTCTTTGTGGGCGAGTTTCTGAAGGAACAGAAACGGCCAGCTGAGGCGCGTGGAGGAGGGGCGCCACCAAAGGCAGGTGGGGGGGGGAGGGGGGTACATTTCCCGCCATTTCCCCTGTCCCCCCGGCCAAGAAAGGGCTTCGCAGTCTCGCGCCCTCCTACGCAGTGAGATCATTCCCGCCAAAATGCCCCCTGTCGCGACGGTTCCCTCAGCGACCTTTGCGGGGGGGGGGAGTTACCTGCGCGAGCTTCACCGTCTCTCCCTCCCTCCTTTGCAAACCTTTCTTTTTTCGCGCGAAAAACCACCGCACAGCCTGACGGCGCGACCAAAAGAACAGGATCTTGACGTCACGCCGCTTAGAACGCTGGGAAACGTAGTTGTTGAAAGAATTTCAGTGCCTACGCCACCGTTCTACGGGCATGCGCATGGAGTTTATTATAACTCCATGGGCATGCGCGATTATACCGTTATACGCGTATATACTGTTCACCGGGGCATACTGGGAAATGTAGTCATATCGGTTGCTTGGGACATTGGTGTAGCAAATTTCCTAATCTCAATTACTTGCAGTCCTTTTATGGTTGCCAGCTGTCCCCAGAGCAGAAAACTGCCACTCCTCACGTACATCTCTTTATTAATACAAACGTTAACTCATAATATTCAACCATTTACAACAAAAACTATCAAACCAAAACACCTTCTCCAAGGGGCCTTGGTTTAACTGTAACAATGAGAGGAACTAATGCCCAGGAAGTCTTCTGAATTGGATGGAGACAGGCCCTTCCACTACTACGACCTGGATAATGTGAAACACAAAATGGTTCAAGACACAGATGGTATGCAAATAGTCCTGCCACACAGCAGGAGATTGAACTAGATCAGGGGTCTCCAAGCTTCTCGGCCTGAGGATCGCATCATATGCCATTCAAACGGTGAATCTGGTATCTGTGGGAGGCACTAGAAGAAACCTAGAGGACACCGAGGCTGCACTGTATTTATTTCCCCTCAGCAGGTTGCTGTGTGCCAGCCCCACCACCTATTGAAGGCTGGATAAAAATCTTCTGATTTGGCCCTGGGGTCAGGGCAGAGGCGTACCAGGGCAAAACTGCGCCCATGGCATGCAACATCACGACATCATGATGTTGTGGGGTGTGGCTTCTGTCCGCCATGTCAGCTAACATGGCAGGTAGAAGACAAGCCCCCACCTCCTTGTTTTGCCCGAGCAGCGGCCAGGAGACACCAGTGCATCCCCGGTTCACTGAGCTGGGGGCGCAGCATCTCCTGGCCGCCGCTCGGGCAAAACCCGAGCCACGGCCGAGAATCCATGAGCCAGGGGGCACACAGCTTCCCTCGGCCGCGGCTCAGGCATCTCCTTGGGCATTGCATGGGGGGCTAAGGGCCATCAGTGCCCCCTGGCAAATGGCGCCCATGGCTCTTGCCACCCCATGCAACACCCTAGATACGCCACTGGGTCAGGGTTTGGGGACCCCTGGATTAGACGGCCCCTTGATCCCTTCAAAATTTATATATGAGGTTTAGAAAAGAAATATTTTCTGTTACCAGTGAGGCCCAATTAATGACCCCAATGGAAACCACAACAAAACCAATTGTTTTTTTCCCCCAACTTCTATTTGATAGTGTCTAGTTTAAAGCCATTTGTTCATTGCACATACATCTTCTTTATTAGCTTTGGGCGCGAAAGCCACGTGGCTACACTCTGGAAAAAGCACTGAACAGCATTTATGTCAACAATCAAGGTTGTCAAAATAAGTGGTTTATTAGCTTGGCTAATCACACAGAATGGCATCACTTTGTTGTTATGCATTCCTAGGGCTGGAGGTATTGAACAAAAGCCAAAACTGATAGGAGATGTGCGATCCAGCCTCTGGGTGGAGTGTGTGGGCATTCCCTTAGGAAAATTCAGAATTCTAAAGGAGAGAGCTGAACAGGACTTGCAGTGGTTGGAGAATGGGCTTTCAACACCCTTGCATCACTCTTGAGCCTATGCAGACGTGATTTCAAGTGATGCTCCTAATTTTGTACACAATTGCACTGAACACTATGTAATGGGTCTGGGTTAAGACAGTCACCTTTCTTTAGGAGAGAATTTGGATTATGTCAGGTAGACTATCTTAATGAAGATTTTTCTTCTTCATTAAGGTAGCACAACCCTATTGACTTTGCTCATTTGCTCACTGGTAGAACTAGGTTTTTCTGATTAAAGGAATTTTTTGTGTGCATTCATTTGCAGTATAAACTAGCACCTAAGTTTAAAATCCTGTGGCAGTTGCCTGGAAGTGCCCCACTGAGTTCTGATTGAGCCCTATGTAATGCAATTGGGGCTTAGAAACTGACTTTTTAAATGGTGCCTGTTTCCTTTTCCTTGCTACAACTTTGGAATGACTGCGGCTTTTTGTGGAACTCCTTGCCACAGGCTGTGGGAGATGGTGTCTGGCCTAGATGCATTTAAAAATGGGCTTGGACAGATTTATAGAGGAAAAGTCCATTAGGTTACAAGCCGCTCTCTCTGAATGCCCGGTGCAAGGGAATGGCAACAGGATGCATGTATCTTGTTGTCTTGTGTGCTCTCTGAGGCATCTGGTGGGCCACTGTGAGATACAGGAAACTGAACTAGATGCCCCTTTGGCCTGTTCCAGCAGGGCTTTTCTTATGCCTTTATGTGACAGCTCCCAGTGCCCTAGTCCTAGACCCTTTGCAGCCACCAATCTTTGGGCACACAGACTGGCACCATCTGTGATGAGTGGTCAGCGATCAGGCTGCCTAGCGCCCCAGACTAGATCACTTCCACTGCAGATGCATGGTAATATAGTGAGACCAGCATCTCTCTTGTGCCTCGCTGGCAGTCACTGAGGTTGCTATCAGACCTGCATTTTCTTGGATTGGCAGCTAACATTCCTCCAACTCTGTAATGTCTCGATGCCTGTCTGGCATATTGGGCAACAGCCTGGGGTCAAAGAGGGATTCCCCAGCCCAAAGACGTGCAGCAAAGATATGTCGGCAGGGCAGCCGGTGAGCCATGTAGATGGAGCAGCTACACGTGGAAAGGTCCCGGCTCACCAGGAAAGAGCAGGTGCTCTCCTCCAGGAGGAATCCATCAGGTGTGTCCTTGAGCTCACAGTGTGCATTGAGAACCAAGTTCAGTTCCTCAGCCACCAGGTCTGCACTGTCGGGCAAACAGGCGGCGTGAAATTGCTCCACCACAGGTGCCACATTGAGTGTTGCCGTCTCCGCGTGCAAGGCCTGGAGATCTAGCAGACCCTGGACACAGGCAGCCAGCGCCATGGGGGGGCTGAGCACTGTCAGCAGCTTGCGGCGGTGGGCACTAAGGTGGTCGAGGAAGGAGCACTCGCGGTTCTTCTCAAAGGCCCAGCACTCCACCCACATCCCTTTGTGGGGGTGCCAGCGCTCCAGGAAGTACTGCAGGAAAGAGAGTGGAGCCACATCCTCCAGGTCGCTCAGGTACTGGCTGTAGACTCGGGGCGAGTCCGCGTTCGCCAGGTTGAGCAGCAAATTGCGGATCTGGTCCTCCTTGGGCACGGCCAGTTCGCAGGCCTTGCGGTAGAGGGCTTCCAAAACCTGCAGGCGGCAGATCTGCACCCGAGCGCAGGGCAGCACCTCCTCCACGGCATCCAGCCCGGTCACGCCTGCTCCAACGGTAACCACCTTGACCTGCAGCTTGATGTCCGGGGCACTCTGCACCAGGGAAGCCACAATGAATATAAGGAGGTCAGGCAGGCCGTGGCGTGCCAGGCAATAGGCCACCTCCCGCCCGCGCCCATTGGCATCCTGGCACAGCACCGTGTAGAGCTCAAAGTCCGCATCCAGGCAGGCAGCCCGCTCCAGGAAGAGGCGGGCTGGGAAGTGCTGCACCAGTTCGCGCATGCGCGACGTGGCCAAGAAGATGCTGTTGAGGACCGCGACATCCTCCTGGAACACTAGTTTGACTTTGGCACCCACGTCGGCCTTGAAGAGCCCATCCAGGACGGCCAAGAGTTCACACATGCCCTTGTCTTTGGCTTTACTGTAGTCCTCCAGGTTCCAAATCAGGTCCGGGGCCAGGAAGCGCTTGGAGATGCTGTTGGTGATGCGTATCGGCAGCCCCAAGCTGGCCTTCAGCTGGTGCCGTTTGAACTGGTGGGCAAACTCCAGCTCCGACAGATGGTGGTTGTGCTCCAGGTTGGCCTCAATCACTACCAGGCGGTCCTTCTTGGGGCCCAGGCGTAGCGTGATGGAGGCCGGGCAGTCTATCTTCTCACTTCTGCAGGAGGAGAAATGAAACCCAGGTTAGTTCGCAAAGTGACGCAGAACTCCTAGCAAGACAGAAGTCGGTGCTGCCACCCTCTTATCCCTATCCACTGTTTCTGTGGAGAAACGAGAATCAAACTCTCCTGGCTCACAGACACCATGCTATGCCAAGAAGTCCTTCCAATTATTTGGTTGTTCTATGGGAAAATTAGCAGGCTGCGGCCCTCGAAGTTTTAAGAACATAAGAAGAGCCCTGCTGGATCAGGCCAAAGCCCATCTAGTCCAGCTTCCTGTATCTCACAGTGGCCCACCAGATGCCTCAAGGAGCTTACGAGACAACAAGATGCCTGCATCCTGTTGCCACTCCCTTGCACCTGACATTCTGAAGTAGACTACTACTAACGTAAGGAGGTTGCACAACCCATCATGGCCTATAGACCATGATGGACTTGTCCTCCAGAAATTTGTCCAATCCCCTTTTAAATACCATCACCATCTCCTGTTGCAATGAGTTCCACAGGTTAATTATGTGCTGGGTAAAAAAGTATTTTCCGCCCTGCCCCTAAGGCACACTCACAGGCGATTGCGCTGCACCGTGCTCTGCCCCACGTAGGTCCCGCTGTGCTTGCAGATGAGACGCACAAAACGGAAGCGGAGCGTCTCCGCCAGGCTGGGCTGATAGTGGAGAGGATTCTGGCGCAGGGAGATCAGCGGCTTCAGGCTGGCGATGATGAACAGCACCTTGTGCTTTTCACACCAGTCGTCAAAGAACGTGCTGAACTGGTGCCAGGTCTGGAACTCTCGGCCCAGTCCTAGGTCCCCCATGGCGCCAGCGGTGTGCCACGCAGTCAATCACACTGCAACGGAAAGGGGGAAGAGGTGAGACCAGAGGCTCCAGCAATGATACTCTCTTGAATGCCTTTGTTGCAAGAACAGTAGCTCACAAATCACGAAAACCTCACAATGAATGTGCTTATTGATTCAATTTATATGCCACTTTTCTCCTGTGTGGGCACCCAAAACTACTAAGGGCGCAATCCTAACTTGGAGTTAAGTTGGCACAGTTAGGCCAGCAAAGTTTGACAGGCACAAGGGCCACCGTAAAGTATGTTTGGATCACACTCAGAATCAGAGAGGCCAGAATTCAGACATGAGCCATCCTCCCTGACTCTGAAAGTGGTCCAAATGTGCTTTATGGTGGCCTTTGTGCCAGCCAAACTTTGCTGGCCTAACTGTGCCAGGCAATCTCCAGGTTAGGATTGTGCTCTAAATGTACCCTAAAATGCTGCCAAGAAATGAAAAAAGGTCCCTATGAAGAAAAAAAAAATCTTCCATGACTAAAGGTTCAATCACTAGTATTTATATACCGCTTTTCAACACAAAGTTCACAAAGCGGTTTACAGGCAAATAATAACATTAAAGTTAACTGGTTCCCTGTCCCAAAATGGCTCACAATCTAAAAGAATGGAGAACACCACCAGCAACAGCCATACCATGAGAAAGACACTGCGCTGGGGTGATGAGGGACAATTGCTCTCCCCCTGCTAAATATAAAAGGACACCACTTGAAAAAGTGCCTCTTGCCCAGTTAGCAGGGGTTAGGTTCTCAAAAACACAACTCCACAAAATTCAGCATGGATCCCATCACATGGAATACAGTGTGGTTTTTAGTGGGAGAATTTCATATCACTGCAGCTCTCAGATAGGGCCAGATTTAAATCAATAAGCACCACCAGAAAAAAAAGCACTGTTTTGTTTTGTTTGCCTCATGGTAACATTTTCCCTGTAAATATCAAACTTGTAAATTAAGAGTGGGTGGCTAATGCACAATTTAATAGCATGGTCCAGAAGAGTCCCATGGATTTCAATGGAAAAGATATAAGCAGGTGCTTAACTATTTCACTGAAATCAATTAGATTTAAAAGTGCTCAATTTCAGCTGGGTTATTACACCCCAAATGTAATGTACCTCTATAAAAATCCTATTTTCACTTGACACACTCTTTTCTAGCAAATGTACATCTCCATAGATCCTGGGAAGTACATGCTGCAATTTTTTTTTCCATTTTGCTTAATGTAATTACTACTCACAGAACTTACAGATTTGTATTTGTCAATGTTTGCTCAAAATCTCACTCTTGTTTTCAGAATTTCAAAATGCCAATATTCTAGCAGATTGGTTAAATTGGGTACTCAAATAAGAAAGTGGGTACAATGCTTGCCAAACAGAATATACTTGAGGTTATGCCATAGCATCTGATATTCATCATATCCACAGCATGATGTGATGAAAAACAGACTGGGACCAACCCTAGCAGAGGGTTTTCTGTTAAATGAGATACTTTGCAGGATAGCAAAGGCAAATGGAAGAAGTAGACTGATAACTAAAGTATCACACATGAAAAAAATACGTTGATGTGTGTAGTTGGGAGGAACCTATAAATCAAGGAAGTAACAGTGTTCCTGGTAGGCTGGTAAGGTGTAGGATGTTCTTTTGGTGGGCACATGCAAATGTGGGGCTGGGGGATGCAATTTTCAGACCCAAGTTGTGAAGCCTGTTAAAATACTACAAGAATCATGCCATGCCTGTGTCAGTTGAGCAAGAGAGGAAAACTGGTGCACCTGTCACCTGGATCTAGCAACCACGTGGAGTTTCCAGGCAGCTGGAAAAGAAAGATCTCACCTCCGTTTTGTACAGGGCCTGGCACATATCAATGGATGCTGCACAAATACAATTCCCCCCACCTTTATATTTAAGTGCATGCACCAACCTGTGCATAATGTATTGCAGCATATATGCATTTGAGACATAATGCAGCATATGTAAAAGATGCATGACGGGGGGGGGGAGAGCGGAGTGGGGATTCAGGCTGCAAGAGAAGTGGGTCTATATTGAGGCATGCGTTCGTATAGGCTTGCCTAACCCAGTACAGGGCACACGGGGACCCGCCCCCCAACAGTCTGGACCCCCAGCCCTCCTTTCCTCAACCAAAGGATACGGCCCATACCTGACTGGCTCTTTCTCCCTATGCCCTCCAGCCACCTTGAACCTTGGCTTGTCCTGGCTGCAGGCTGCAAGCAGGCCCCCGCGCCACGAAACAAACCCCGGCGCTCCGTCCGCCGCTTGCTGATTCCGGCTGGGCGCAGAGGCGAGCCGCGAGCTCCGCCTGCTGGAGCTTCCCGCAAGACAGCCCGGTTGGTGTAGTAGCGCTTGCACGACCCGGTGGGGAAGAACGAGCGAAGTGTCTAGCAGGGAAGACGGAGCAGCTTAGGGGTCCCGGAAGGAGTCGCCAGGTCAGGTCCAGAATCTGCTTGCGATGCCAGGAAGAAGGCGCGAAGGGGGCAGTGTCTCTGGGCATGTGCAGAGTGTTTCCTCCTTATTTTTAATTAACTGCAACTGGCACATCAAGAGGCTAATCTTCCTTCGGATTTGTTTCAAAGAACTGGCTTCTGAGGCCCGGCACCTCTTATGTGCCCCTGCACATTAACCCTTGCTTTCTACTCGGTAATGATCTTTCTAGGCAGAACAGTCTGTCTCATCTCCAGCGACGTATGTATGCCTGGGATATGCGTTGATTGTGAGGATCGTTTTCACATGCTCAAGAGGCCTTTTACTGTATTATGATTTTGCAAACAAGCTTTGGCTCTAAACAAAGCTTTCTATCACAATCTGAATTAGTTTCACGTACTCTTTATACTGTATATATGTCAACCCAAGATACCCAAATACCATGAACAGCGCAAGCCTTAGTTTACTCAGAAGAAAGTCCCATAGTATTCAATGGGTCTTACTCTCAGGAGTTGCAGCCTACAGGGTACAGGGTTGCAGCCTAAGTCCAGCACCGTGTTCTCAGCAACCCAGTGCTCGTTTTCTCCATCAATGTAAATTGGGCTGCTGGTCCTGCGCTTTAATAGTTGTAACTTGCCGAAATTCAGCTCCTGAAGCTTTTCTCAACATGGAGATGTTGACGGAGGTGATAAAAGCGGCAGTGGCTGAACGTGGGTCTGCCACGCCGTCGCTAACAAAACAGCAGGTTCCTTATCCCACTGCGTACTTGGCAAGTGTCCACTATTGAGTGAAAACATTCTGCACATGCTCAGAGGCGTTTTCGACTACACGTGTTGCAGAGGGACTAGACCCAATACCCAGAAAAGAGGCTCGACAGCAGCACTGAATACGGGGAAAAAAGCAAGTCGACTAAACTACATGATATTGGCGCTCGCGATAAAACACAGCCCGCAGTAACACAGGGTAAAAAGCGAGACTAAACACAGACAGAAAAACGGAGTGAAGGGCTAGCCCCGCCTCCTCCCCAAATGAGTGGGGATTTGATTGACAGGAATTTTGACCACTCGCGGCGGCGCAATAAGGAGGAAGAGGATTAACCCTGCTCTTGCCAGGGGCAGCGCCCCCATTTCCTAATTTCTGCAATGGAAGCAAAGAGGTTGGATGACAGGAAGCCCCAGGGAGGGCTGGTTTTGAGTTCGGGATTTGCAGCTTCCGGCTTTCAGGAGGGTGAGCAGAAAGACACATGCATAGGCTCATCTGTTCTAGGTTTCATGTGGATGCAGAAAGCTGCATGTAGATGCACAGGCAGACAAGGGGTGGGAGCAAGAGAGTTTTGATGACTGGGTATTGCAAGATTTTGTGTGCGTTGGGGAGGCGAATGAGAGAAAGGGAGGCCGGTAGAGGTGTGTGCATCATCGTTAAACACTAAGGGCCGGGCCTGCAGCTCCGGGAAGTGTGTTAATTGAGAATTCATTTATGTTACAGTTTTACTATACAGACTGCAATCCTATGCACCAAGAGTAAGCGCCACTGAACATAGTGAGAGAGCTACTTCTGAGAAAGCATGCACAGGATCGTGTTGTCAGTGTGCAATAGGAGAAGGGAGCAATATATTCCTCCATAGATATTTCCCTTGTTTCCTTGGGTGAGTCTTGCTTAAGGGTGCAGTCCTAACCCACTTTCCAGCACTGACATAGCTGTGCCAATGGGGCATGTGTTGCATCCTGCAGTTGGGGGGCAGTCACGGAGGCCTCCTCTAGTTAAGGGAGTTTTTGTTCCCTTACCTTGGAGCGGCATTGCTCTTACCCCAGTACTGGAAAGTTGGTTAGGATTGCACCCTAAATGAACGAAAACCACCTTTTCAAATCTTTTGAACATGATGAATTTTTGTATGATGAATCTGGATTTATAAACACTCTCTTCGTGGAAATAAATGCCATTTCAGAACTGTTTAGAAGGATTTTCAAGTCTGAAGGTTCTTGGAAAACAAATGTACAGGCAATTCCAAATCTGGTCTTCCTGGCTGCTACTGCTGTGGCAATATTTTATCTGGGAGCCCACTCTGGAAAATAAAGGATGAGAATCCAGGAATGAGAAGAGGAATTGTTTTCCAAATGGATTTGAGTCCATTTGTGACAGAAAAGGATGATGTGTTTGACTAAAAGGGAATGAAATTCTGGGTGATGTCTAAGGTTTACAGGGATATGCATGTGCTTTTTCTTTGCATGTTACAGTTTAAAATAAAATGTGTGCTTCAGCTGTAGGCTTCTTTCCCTGGAAAAGTCGGTTGCCTCCAACAAGGAGAGACGGCCTTGCAATGATGTCATGCAGGGGGTACGCGGGGGTACGCGAGTACCGGTTTCTAGGATTACAGCTGGCCCCGCCCATTCGCCCGCCCACTCATCAACTCCGCCCTCTGCAACGTTTGAATTTCCTGCATGTTTGAGTTGCCTGCATGTTCTCAGAGCCAGGCAGGCAGCAAGCGGAGCCTTTCCTTTCCTTGCCACTGAAAAATGAGTTGCTCTGGGGTTTTAACATGATGCCAGGCCTCCTTAACATGTTCTGGGGGTGCTGTGGAATACTGTTGCAACTGTTGGGTCAGTTTAAAATCATCTGAGGCCTCAAAAAGGGCTTTTTTCATGTCACTTCCTGCCACGACATCACTTTTGGCTTATGACGTCACTTCCGGTGGGCGGGTCCCAACACATGCCAATCAAAAGTGAGTACCTGTTCTTAAATCATTTAGATGACACCCTTGGAGGAATAATCGCTGGAGATGCCATGACGTCACTGTCTTGAAACTTCCGGGTCAGACAATATGGCTGACTCAGATAATGCCGCGAAGAAGGGGGGTCGCCGCGGATTCATGAATAAAAATCTCCCTGCACGTGTGTAAAAGTTAATTTCAACGTCTTTAAGCATGCCTGCGTGTTCTGCATACGGGTGTGCGAATCGCTGGACAAAAAATGGGATTTAATTTCCACGGAAAGATTCATGTATTCACATTTTGTTGTTGTTCAGTCGCTAAGTCGTGTCCGACTCTTCGCGACCCCCTGGACCACAGCACGCCAGGCCTCCCTGTCCTCCACTAGCTTCCTGAGTTCGCCCAATTTCATATTCATTGCTTCGGTGACACTATCTAACCATCTCATCCTCTGTCGCCCCCTTCTCCTTTTGCCTTCAATCTTTCCCAGCATGAGGGTCTTTTCTAAAGAGTCCTCTCTTCTCATCAGGTGGCCAAAGTATTGGAGCTTCAGCTTCAGCATTTGTCCTTCCAGGGAGCAATCAGGCTTGACTTCCTGGAGAAATGTATTCACATTACATCGGTTCAATAAAACAACCGTTAACAGTGAGTGCATTATTTTTTGAAGCGGTGTAATTTCTCGTTGTTCCTAGCAGTCTTATTCACCATTTTCTGACACCCACTGTTAATGGTCTAGAGGGTAAAAAAAAAATATTTCCCCCTTTTTTCCCCCTTCCCGTTTACACTTTTTTCCCCCGCCTTCCATTTTCTACGGTAATATTTTCGAACTTCTGGACATTAACAGAATTTGGTTTTTTTGGGGGGGGGGGATGAGTGTAGAAGTTTTAAAAAAATACTCTTAATAGCCTAGAAGTGAAAAAGAATTACTCTCCTATTGACAACTACTTGTGTTATACATTGAGAGATTTTAATGTAATTTTCCTACATATTTATCTAATTTTTGCCCACCCTCCCCTTTTTTTCTTTCCTTCCCGTTCCCACTTTATTTTTGGTTGTGTAGATCTCAAAAAATAAGTCTGTCAAAACAGTGCAATCTGAGTTTAAATAGACAGCAAGTGGCATTTCGTCCGGTATGTTCAGTAATATAATTACGCGGAATTAAACCTTGGAATTGCATATTAACTCATAATAAGGTTACCAATGATGTTTCTCCACGATCACATGTTGTTATTTTCGTAAGTTTTTACTTCAGGAGTAAATGATTCAGTCCTAAACATTACGAGCAAACCAATCTGAAATGCTTGGAATGAGCAATGTTGTGAGTCAGACAACATGGCCGCTAAGCCCGCCTAACTGGAGTCAATCCGTCCGTATTGAACTCAATGGGCAGGGCCAGGGGTTGATGACACCACTGCGGCCTTGTGATGGCTGCTGGGCTGGGGGGGACATTCCAATCTGGCTGCAGCCCCCCAAGATCAGGCCAAGCTGTCCCAGGTGAAAGTGGATCCAGATGAGCTGTCAGTCCTTGCACTGGGAACAGTCCTAAATAGAGAGCAAGTCCTGTCTTGTCGACCATGGCCAGCTCTTTCCCATGCTACCAAACTCCAGGAGGTGTCACAGTGGCCAGAGGAGCTGAAGACCTCACAAGCCTATGGAGAAGCTGAGCTGGAGCCTGCATTGAAGAGCCGTCAGCTGCCCCCGTTCTCTCCAGGGGGTGATCTTGAGATCTATCCGGCTGCCTTTGAACGAGTGGCCGCCGTGTGCGGGTGGCCGAAAACCGAGTGGGTGACCCGGCTTGTGTCGTTCCTCAATCAGGACGCCCAGCAGGTCTACAATAGCCTTGACCCCAGAGATGCTGTGGACCATGCGGAAGTGATGGCTGCCATCCTGAGGGGGGACACCGTTAATCCTGAGACACAGCGCCGGTGCTTCTGGCAGTTCTGCTACCAAGAGGCAGAGGGGCCTCGCAAAGCTTGTAGCCTCCTCCGGAAACTTGGCCGTTGCTGGCTGAAGCCAGAGACCCGTACCAAGGATCAAATTGTAGAGCTTCTGGTCCTGGAGCAGTTCTTGACAGTCTTGCCGGAAGAGATGGGGAGATGGGGAAGGGGAGTGTCATCCAGAGACCTTTTCTCAGGCAGTGGCCCTGGCAGAGGAATTCCAAGAGGGACATCTCAAGGTCAAGGCTTGGGAGGACCAGGTAAGAATCAGGCTTTTTCTGCAGTAACCCTTTTTGGCCTATTGGGAGACAAGTCTTTGTGGGTGGGCAGTGAAATCATACCCACTTCTTTCAGCATGTGAACCTCCCCCAGCATTGTTAACTAGCTTCCAAGAGTTGTTTCATTCGTTGAGTGGAATACAGATACTGCCTTATTGTAAACATTCAGAGAATTAACTAGCAACACAATCCTATGCATGTTTTTTCAGAAGTGTTACCTCACTCGATCACACCACCAGTGATCTCCACCACCCCCATAGGTCACCATGTGTGTGAAGGCCGAGGGGATGACCCCAGAGATGGTGCCCCCAGGCAGCCTATGGGGTTCGCTCAGCTCCCAATCTAGCCCACATGGAACCTCTCCAGAAGAAGGACAAAGTGAGAATGAGTTACCTGGAGTCCCTGGAAAGTAGCCACAGGACCCACAAGAAACAGGTGTGCAAAAGGGTTTGCAGTTAGAAATTACTCATTCCTCCTCATGGCAAATTCTAGAATTTTGAATCTGTCCCATTATCGTGTTTAGATAAATTGTAAGTGTCAAGTTTTTGTCTTATTATAACCCAGAGACTTTCTGGTGGCATTCTGGGAAGCTAACAGCACGATACCATTTAGGCTGGTCATTGTCGCAACGCCTGTTCCGCTGGTGCTGACTGCCAGAAAGCAGTCTGCATCACTCGTGAAAGGTGCTGTGGCAGTGCCCTGAGTAGCATGCTGCTGCACCTGACAGAACACCAACGGAGGCATCAAGGTCCTCTCCATCGGCTTGGCTTGGTCCAGCTGGACTTTCTCAGCCAGAACTGTCGTTCTCAGTGGTCATGTCAGTCAGTCAACTTAATGATGTAGCTGCATGAAAGAACCAGTACCTGAATTTGCTTATTTCCTCTCCTCTCTCCATCCCTATTCTACTTTGCATTGCACTCCTTGGATTGTATGCCATAATTATAGAATGCAGCCTGCCTTGAGTGATCCGGCAGAAATAAATAGATGGACAATATAATTGGCGGTGGCAGACAAGGTTTCCTGGAAAGCAGCTTCCTCATACCAGCCGCCTTTGCCCGACAGTTTGCAGCTGCAGAAGTGGGTTGGGTGTTTACAATGGCGTGCTCTCCACTCACACAAATTGAACAGACATAATTTCCAAGCAGCGAGGCTAATCTGCTCTGGCAAGTGCGTCTTGTAAACCAATTGTGTGCCCAACAGCAGATTCCAAAGTCCCTTACAGTGCGAAGGGGCTGCATGGCAGTTGCTTTACTTGCCTGCTGCAAAAGCTTGGATGTGGAAAGCCTTTTCTGAAGGTAGAAATGATACAAAGTAGGCAAGGAGATTCTGTGGTCAGCCCATTACTTCTGCTTTTCTTTACCACTGTAGAAGTATACATTTTCTTACTTAACAATTTCTTACATAACTGAGGAATGCGACCTGCAGGCAGCCTGCATGCTAGAGGGACACAGCCAGAACATTAACAGGAAGCAGGACCTGTCCCGCTTCCAGTTAACGTTTAGTTAGGGCACAATCCTAACCTGTACAGTTAGGCCAGCAGGATTTGGCTGGCACAGGGGCCACCGGAAAGCGCATTTGGACCACTCTCGAAGTCAGGGAGGATGGCGCACGTCTATGTGCCATGCCCCCTGACTTTGGGAGTGGTCCAAACATACTTTATGGTGTCTCTTGTGCCAGCCAAACTTGGTTGGCCTAAGTGTGCCGGCCTAACTCCAGGTTAGGATTGCACTCTTGGTCACCTTTTTCTGGCAGAGGAGGAAGGCACTTTCCTCTTGTGGCACGCAGGCATCTTGCCTGCATGCTGTGTTCCTCAGTTGAAGAAGAAACTGTTCCTGTGTTAAGCCAGAAAATGTGTGTTTCCACAGGTGGTAAAGAAAAACAAAGGTAATGAGCGTGGGGGTGCATTTTACATTATATAGGTTCCCCCATATCTGCGGTTTTTGTATTTGTGTGGAATGGGCCTGGAATGGGATGCCTGTATACACATTTTTAAAGGGATATTTTTGGAAGTGTAAACAGACTCAGTGGAAATGTAAACATTGCTAATGGAAACCAACATGTCTTAAACTTCCTACCTTCGGAGAATACATCTCATGTCAGGTTTCCTGGTAGACAATCTACTTTCTGTCTACCATACATAGGAAATCTGTTTTCTGTGCTGCCTGTTCATCCTGCTAGGACCTTAGTATATTTTCTGCTTTGTATGTCCCTGGTAGCGACCGAGGCTTTGCAAGCAACGTTACACCGGAAGCAACGTACTGTCAACTGGGGAGAGAAAGAGACCCGGGCTTTTCTGAGTATTTGGGGTCACGAGCGCATCCAGAAGATGCTGCAGCATCAGTATAGGAATGAGGAGGTAAACATGAAGGTGGCTGCCAAAATGATTGCCATAGGATACGCCCGGGACTGGGAGCAGTGCCGCCAACGCGCCAAAGACCTCTGGCAGGGCTACAAAGACATCAAGGACCAGAATTGGCACTCCAGACGCGGCCGACAGCTGTGGCAGTATTTTGAGGAGTTCGATGCCATCCTTGGACCGCTGTTTGATCTGGGCAACAGATATGAGGGAGAAGATGGAGCGGATGATTCCAGTGGGGATGGTAGCACGGGAGGGTCCCCAGGGCTCCCCCTGGCGGTCCTTGCTAAGCGAGCCGAGATGGACCAGAGTGGCATCTGGGCAGTGGGGCTTACCGAGGGGATGGATATAGGTCAGGCAGTCTTTCAGCAGGCTGCCAACGGGGGGGGGGGAAGAAACACGGGATTTCCTGGGGATCTGGGGGCACACGCGGGTCCAGACGCGGCTCCATCTGCAGCACTGGAATGAGGAGGTTTATAAAGAGGTGTCGGCAGAGATGGCCGCCCTTGGGCACAGCAGGGACTGGGTGCAGTGTTGTCAGCATGCCAAGGACCTCCGCCGGGGCTACAAGGCCATCAAGGACCAGAACAGGCGTTCTGCTCGCGGCTGGAAAATCTGGCAGTACTATAAGGAGCTGGATGCCGTTCTGGGGCAGGATGCAGATTCCAGAGCGCACTTTGATGCAAACGGTTTGCAGAGCTGCGGGGACGATTCTGCAGACGACTCTGGCGAGGGACTGTCCACTCAGAAAGGGAGCCCGGTGGAGGCCCTGGACTCAGACCTGATCAAGGTGATGACAGGGTCTAGTGAGGAAGCAGAAGACAGCCACGTGCCCTGCCAGCGGGCAGCCAAATGGGGGGAGAAAGAAACGCGGGCCTTCCTAGGCCTCTGGGGTCGAGACCGTGTCCAGAGCTTACTGCATCACTAGCACAGGAACGAAGAGGTTTATAAGGACCATTGCGGCCGACGTGGCGGTCCTGGGCTACGAGTGCGACCGGGAGCAGTGCCGCCAACGGGCGAAAGACCTTCGGTGCGGCTACCAAGAGGCGAAGGGCCACCACTGGCGCGTTGGGCGCGGGCGGCAAATGTGGCAGTACTTTGAGGAGCTGGACCTGGTTCTGAGACAGTGGCACAATGCCGGCAGTGGACACAGCAAGGAGAAAATGGGTTTTGATGGCCCCGGTGTGGATATAGGTGCCCAGGGCTCTCCAGCGATCCGCGTTTCACCCCAGGTTTGGGCCACAAGCCCAGCCAAGGAGCCGGATTCTCAGGCGCTGCAGTCTTAATGAGAGCAAGGACAGTAGCCAGACAGAATCTGTTGGTAGCCACCCTAATGCTCAGTGGGCCGTCCAATGGGGGGAGAGGGAGACCCGAGACTGCCTGAGCATTTGGGGACACTAGAGTGTCCAGTGCCAACTGCACAAACAGTACCGCAATGAGGACGTGTACGAGCAGATTGCTGTGCAAACGGCGGCCCTCGGGTACTACCGCGACTGGGAGCAGTGCCGCCAGCGTGCCAAGGATCTTCGGTGCCGCTACCGGGATGCGCGAAGGACCAGAACCGGCGCTATGGCCGCGGCCGGCAAGCATGGCAATACTTTGAGGAACTGGACGCCATCCTGGGGCGCTGGTGTGAAAAGGGCAATAGGCACAACGAAGGAGCAAAAGCAGGGAGTGGCCCCGCCTTGGGACTCTGTGCCAGGGGGTCGGTATCGCCCTGTGTGCCACCCCTTGCCACAGTCCTGGTTGAATCTCAGCGGCAGGGGCTTGGCAAGGGTGGCCAAATGCAGTTGCCGGAGGAGGGAGCCGAGCTGGACAGCCCCAGTAAGTGACGGTTTTTATTTGAGAGTGGCTGTTGCCTTGTGGAAGTGGCTCAAAAGGGGGCAGTCATGGGTTAGGCTGGCCCATCCAGGAGGTCAGCTGAAGCTTTTGCATCAGGCAGAAGGTTGCTCTGTGTCTGTGTGTGTGTGGGGGGTGCTCTTCTCTGTCCACCTTCTTGCCTCCATTGCTCCTCATTCTCTTTCCACTCCCCGGCTTGGAAAAAGAAGAGGGGGACCGAGGGGAAGAGCAAGTGTGGAAAGGTAGACATTAATAGCGCTGTCTAAACCCTGTCTTTGCGCCACTTGTGCCTGCCGAGTGCTGTCGTGAATGTGTCATAAAGCAAGCACTTGGTAAGCCACTCCTACACCAGCCAAGTTTGGCTGGCGCAGGGGGTGTTCTGGGCGGGGGGAAGGCGGGAGGAACAGGGCAGTGGGAGGGGGTTCCGGTGGGCGGGGCAGCCTGGGGAGGGGGGTGGAGCTCAGATGCCGCCTTTACACCACATCCAAATCCCTGTCCCCCGGATTGCGTGGCCCCAATTCGGGCCGCCGCCGCCTGCTTGGACTTGCACCTGCTTAACAGCGGGTGCAGATCTGAGCAACCCCATCGGGACGGCTGGCGCCTACCCCAGGGTAAGAGAGTGAATGCCCCATTGTCCCGTGGAGGCTCCAGCCTGCTCCCAACCTGCGTTGGATACACTCTTCTCCCTTACAGTGGCATAGGAGTTCAGGATCTGGGAGTCAAGCTTTCAGGTTAAGAATAAAGTGTAAAGTACGGGGAGAGCTCTGTTTGCTAGACCTGGAGATAAATACAATGTGGTTTTAAAAAATCAAGCTGTGTCCTCAAAGCTTTATGCCCTCAAATGATGCACTGTAAATTAAGCAAGATTTATTGTGCGTCTTTTAGCCACAAGGGGGAGAAAGAAGCTGTGCAGAACACCAAAGCCCCATCTCTTAACCACAGGTTGCATTTCCCAGGACGCAATCCTAACCTGGAGTTAGGCCAGAACAAATTAAGCCAGCAAAGTTTGGCTAGCACAAGGGACATCGTAAAGCATGTTTGGACCACTCTTGAAGTCAGGGAGGATGGCGCATCTCTGTGTGTTTGGCCTCTCTGACTTCGAGAGTGGTCCAAACATACTTTAGGGTATCCCTTGTGCTGGCCGAACTTTGCTGGCCTAACTCCAGGTTAGGATTGCGCTCTCAGAGCAATCTAATGTCTGGCATTAGGACGGATGTTTGTTTGATGGTTTGTTTGATGTCCGTTTCGTGGCCTGTTTTGCTCTAGCAGCTTGGAATGACTCTGAAGGGGAGGAAGGATGTTGCGTTGAGGCACCATACAAAATGTAGTGCCGTGACCCCCCGCTAGCTACATTTGCTCCCTAGACTTCTAGCTGCTAATCCTTAAAAAGAAACAGCTTTTGCATTCTGATTTAACAGGAAGCTGCCTCATCCCAATTCAGAATTTTGGTCCTCTTTGGTCACTGCTGATTGGCTGTTGCTCTCCCAAGCCTCAGGCAGAGGACTCCACCACTTCTGCTAATCAACATTTGTTTCCTGTTTAAGGCAGGGATCCAGCAGGAGTGGCCCAACATCTGCTGATGCCTGAGGTAGTGTGCAAAATGCCACCAAGGAAGAGAGGAATTGAGCAGAAGAGAGTATTGGACCTAGAGTGTCTCTCCGGGAGACTCTCTAGCCCACCACTCTCTTTCACCACTTTATGTTCTGCTTTATTCCTCTCTCCTTTTTACATCTAAAAGAGTGAGGTGAACAGTGGCAGTGCCCCCCCACTAGCAAGTTTGGCCAGCACAAGGGCCACCATAAAGCACATTTGGACCACTCTCGGTGTCAGGGAGGATGGCGCTGGCCTGTGTGCTGGCCTCTCTGACTCTGAGAGTGGTTGAAACAAATTTTATGGTGTACTTTTGACAGCCAAACTTCGTCAGCCTAAATGTGCTGGCCTAACTCCAGGTTAGGATTGCGCCCTACGGCTCAGTCTGGCTCAGGGACGCCATCCCTGGGTGCTGGGGACCTTCTGCATGCCTGTCATGTGGTCTGTCACTGATCTATGGCCTCCATATCCTGGAGAGCCTTTTTCTGATTTCCTTTGCAGCACCCTTAACTTTCCTGACTCTCCCTTCTTCCCTGAACAGGAAAGCTGGTGACTGGCCTCGCTTTGGATCAGCCCACATCTAGCCTCCGTGGGCACCTGCTGTCTTCCTGCAGCCGTAGCAAGAGGTCTCGAGGAAAAGCCTTTCAGGAACTAATGGTGGAAACTAAGCGACGTGTGGTCCTGTGAACAGGTTACCAAGGGAGGGGCTGAAGAGAAACCTGGGATGGAGTGTTGTCAAAACACTCCGCTTCTGACAGAGCTTGGATTGGATGGTTTGGGTGAGAGAAAAAGAGGGACAGTTCAAGTTGAGAGGATTGATCAGAGGGAGTTCTAGAAGCTGGTCTAAGCAGCCTTCAGGACTTCATAGCAATGAACACAAGCAGGCCAGGGTAAAGGGGCATGGAAAGGCCTTGCTACTACAGTAGGAGCACAACAGTCTGTACTCTTGGTGCTGAAGGGCAAATAAAATTCTGCACCAAGGTAGTCTAAATTCAGTGACAAGAAAAGCAACTTTGTATAGAGTGTGCACATAAGCATATGCGCACACTATTCCTTATTTTGCATAATGGTGCTTTCACCATTATGGGCAGAGGCAAGGTACCATATATGGTGCTCTCTAACCACTGGAAATCCGTTTTCAAGTCCTTGGGCACCTCAGACTTCACCAAAGTCTTCACAATATACAAGCATGTCCTGTATCTGCAGGGGATCAATTCCAGGGAGAGGGAGAGAGAGAGAGAGACCACAAATATGGAAACTGCAGATATGGGCTATAAGCAGAGGATGCTCTAAGCATACAAGCGTATAGCGACGTGTTGGCGGCCTCCCGGCAGCCTGAACACTTGAAAAGACTAGCTCAAGGTTAACAGCTTCCTGTCAACCTCAATCTAGACTTTTCAAGTGTTCAGGCTGCCAGGAGGCCTCCTGTGTGTACTTAAAAGCTTGCATGCTTATAGTGACCCTGTAAAGGAAGAACATTTTCTTTTAGGGTAAGCATTTAAATAATGCTAATGGGTGCATGTCCCTGCCCCCCCCCGGATCAGTGTATAACTGAATCAGCAGATACTGGAACTGTGGATACTGGAGCCCGTCTGTACTTTCAAGCCTATTTAATGAACCATAGGCAGAAATGTGATTTTGTTTTGGTTTTTATATGAATGCCAAGATTTCCTCGAAGCTGAATTTTGGAGGTTATACCACACTCTTTTAAAAAAAACTGCTGGTCAAATGGCAGTACAAATACAGACCAGATTGCCAGAGGGCAAACTGCCTGTTTTGTGCTACTCTTTGGGGTCTTTGGCATTTTCTTTTTCTCAACTGTTTTTGGGTATAGCTCCCTCGTTCTCCATTCAGCCATCAAACCTCCTGCTTTCTGAGCCACACCACAGCCCCTTACTGAATTCTTTTTTTTTAATAGATGTGGCGACGTTTTAGAGTTGGGCCTTTTGGGTTTTTTGTTTTGTTTGATTAATTCAATTTTTTTAAAAAAATAAATCAATAAATAATAATTTTATTGTAAGAATACTTGGTGCCGTTCATAATTTTGGCCTCATGCAGCTGAACCAAAATCTTGTAAAATAGGTGGCTCACCTTTCGCAAAGCTCTGGGGGTGAGGCGCTGTTGTTGAGCGATGGAGCACCTGTTTTGCATGTAGATGGTGCCCTTCAGCATAAAAATGTGTCACTTCCAACATTTTTAGGGGGCCGATGTAACCAATCTCACCTTCCAGATTCAGAGGTTCCAATACGGACAGGCAGATAATAATTAAATTTATTATATTTAAAAAGATCAACTACAATGCATTGTCAGCATGGCCAGAAATAAAGACAAGCCTGGAGAGAAGAAAAGACCTGAACTTCTCATTTGGAGTTTCGGTGGGATGCAATCCGAGCTGCAAAAGTTATATGGTTTTGCAGTGTCCCCAGATGTGGATTTCTGTAGGGTCTATTTTCATAGCCACTTCGGTCCCATTCACACAGGTTGCCCTGCATCTTCTTCCCAGTGGCAGATGCCCCAGTTCTTCATTGCAAATGGTGCTTCCTTTTTTCCCTGCAGTGAGATTGAGCTGATAGCCCCTTGCTGGATGGCTGGCTTTTGTCATAACTGCATACAAGGCCACGGAGAGTGCCCATCTGAGTAGATTCTTACTTGTCCGTGGCAGAATCTCTGGCGTGGATTCTCTGGTGCCTTGCCAAAGACGACTTGCTGCTAAAGCATTTCCCGCACTGGGGACAAGGGAAAGGTCTCTCGCCCGTGTGCTTCCTCTTGTGGACTGTGAGGTCCGCCAGGTATTTGAAGCGCTTTCCACACTCCCCACAGGGGTACGGCCGGTCTTCTGTATGGCTCCGATAGTGCATGGTCAGGTTGGAGAGCTGGCTGAACCGCTTCCCGCATTCCCCGCACGGGTATGGTCGTTCCCCTGTGTGCGACCGCTGGTGCTTGTTCAAGTCCGAAGGGTTTGTGAAGGTCTTCCTGCACTCGTCGCACGAGTAAGGCCTCTCCCCAGTATGCAGCCTCTGGTGGGTGGTCAGCGTGGAGAGGTGGCCAAAACTCTTCCCACACTCCCCGCAGCCGTATGGCTTGAGCCCCGTGTGTGTTCTCTGGTGTGTTTTCAGATGCGTCGGACGGTTGAAGCTTTTCCCACAGACCGCGCAGGGGTACGGCCGGTCCTTCTCATGGACTCGCCCATGGGCAGTGAGCTCCTGTTTATCCCAGAAACTCTCCCCACAGTTCCTGCATTTATGAGGTTTCTCTTGTGCAGAAACATGACCCCTGTTCTTCCCTGAGTCGCCTGTTGCCTTGCACCTCTCCTGCAGACATGGTTGTATGTTTGTGGCTGGGTTTCCTTGGTGACTCTTTCCGATGCCTTCTTGTTCCGTTTCCTGGACGGATCTTTCTCTCAAAGCTACTTGTAAGATGCAGGAAAGATTCTCCAGCTCCCCACCGGCTGGTGATCTCACAGCTCCTTGTAAAACCCTCTCCCCTGCCAGGCAGAAAAGAAAACTTTGTGCACAGAATGGCCTTAAATCCCAACAGATGCTCCAGGAAGATCTAATGCAAAGCACAAAGGTGATGGCTATCTCCTATTGATTGGCCCCAGCTTCTCAGAAACGCTATACCGGTGGTCTCAAACCTTTTAGTACCACGCCTCATTTTATAGAATGACAATCTGCCTGGGACCCACCAAAAGCGATGTCATGGCCAGAAGAGCCATCATTGTATTGCCAGAGCTACTGCTTTCTTAACGCAGTAATAAGTTTGGCTATTTTTCAGACGTTTTCCAACAGCAAAGTAAATCAAAGAAAAAAGCCTATTTACAACCTTGACACAAGCGAAACAACCATCCAGCCCTCCCCCTTTCCAGTGCCCCATCTTCCCATATGTTCAATGATGGTTACATGACCCACTGTGAAATTGGCTCACGATCCATCTGGTGCATCCCAACCCACAGTTTGAGAGAGCAATTGCACTGCTCTGTGCAATTTGCTGTCAGAGCCATTCTGGACAGTGAGGGCAAACCGCAAACTAAATGGTGTCTCCTGCAGGTTGCCATTGCTGCCTGGAATGGCTACGACACAAGTGGGAGGAGCCTTTTATACAGTGTCTACCTGCAGTACTTACTGTTTTGCCCCCCTCTAGCTACACTACTGCCAAGCACTGCACTGAAGGTGGGTTTCAGGACTAAAAAGATTGAGAACCACTGGGCAAGATGTTTCCTGTTTCACTACAGAGTCACAGCAGCCCGGCTAATTCTCAAAAGTGACTAGCCCAGCAACTGAATGAACAAGTCTGCTTGCTCACTCATCTCTAGGCTAGTTATATGTCACCTACAAGAAAAGGCACAGCCAGCTTTTTTACATTTTCCCTTGCCTGGAGGCAAGTGTCCCTATAAGTAGGGGTGTGTTTTTTTTGGTGATATTTTTTCCAAAATTAAATAGCAAATTGCGGTGTTGTGTTTTTATTCTACATTCTCAATCCAAGTTCTCATTTTTATTAATTTTAAATGCTTTAAACGTGTATTAGGTAGATGATACAAGTGATCTAGTGTCAGCAGATGCAGCCACAGTATTACTTCTAACTGAAAAACGTAGTCTATTTTAATTTCTGGAAAATACCTTAAACACCAAAATGTGGTGTTTTGTGTTTTTATTCAACTATTTTAACCGCCAAAAGGAGGTTGTTAATGCCCAAAGGGCAGTTTTCAACTTCTATACCAGCCTGAAACAGAAAAATTCCTTTTTGCTAAGGCCTCAGTGATCCCCTGTCATATTTACCTGTGTCTTGTCGTATCCAAGAATCCTTTTCTGAGACAGCAGACTGCACGTGTTTATTTTTCGGTGGTCTTGCCAGAGACACGTGCTCAGGAAGAGGCTCTGCTCCGGAGGCTTCCGTCTTCCCTGAGGTCATGTCTTCAACTTTGACACTTACTATCACCTGGACATGAGTCAAACAGGACACCAGTGAAACAGACCTAGACAGAGGCTGATCAGAAGATGAACAATATCCTGGTAGGAGCCTGGGGGTGCAATCCAAGAAGGCACGATGGGCCGACGCAACATGCTTGCGTCAGCCCAATGTCACGAGCGCCAACTAGCCATCACTAGCGCCCAACTCAGCTGGCGCAACAGCGGATCTGGGCATGGGGAGGGTGCAGTGATGTCATGCACCCACTACGCACCACTACGCGAGTACCGGTTCCTAGAAGTTGAGCTGGCCCTGCCCACTCAAAGCTGGCCCCTGCTATTTAACCAGGGAACAGTTGAAGCAAAATATGTATATACACATCTCTAGAAAGCAAAGCAATAGAAGTTAAATGAACACTAACCACAAGCTGAAGCTATTACAAACATGATCACATCCAGGGCAACAATCATGACATCACTTCTGGCTTATGATGTCACTTCCGGTGGGTGGACCCCGACAAGTGCCAATCAAAAGTGAGTACCTGTTCCTAAATCATTTGGATGACACCACTGGGAGGGTGGGTAGGAGGGAGGAAGTGGCTGGTCCAGGGAGGGGGGCAGCCTGCATCCACGCCTCTGTCCCCAGGCCCTGGTTCAGGCTGCGCAGCTTCCTTGGTTCTGTGCCTACTATAAGGCCCTTGCCCCAGAGCACACCAAAGCTGTGCTGGAGCAAAGCTTAGGATTGCGCTCTGTGACCCATTCCCAGGTGAAGGTTTTTCTTCTTCACCTATAAAACCTCTTAACGGAGCCACTGGTAGAGTTGCCAGATTTCAACCCAGAGATCACACGTTTTAACTGTTAACTACCTTCCTGCCCTGCTCCCTCTTGGCATCCCACTGCTCACCTTCCACCTCCAGTCTCCTGAAGCAAGTTAAGCTTCGGATTTTGCTCTGCACCAGTTGGTGGAAGAAAGTGAACAACAGGGCCAAGTGCGGAGCAAGATTGGAAGTGTGGCAACACCCTCTCCCACTGCTGATGCATTGCATATATTTATAAAAGATGTGCAGGGATCAGTTTGGAACTCACAGTGGGTCAAATCCACAGGTTCCAAATCCGCAGCTAAAGAGGACCCACTCAGTGTACACAATACACTGATGCCCTGGGGAAAGCACTTGCAATCTTCCACACTGCAAGATTTTTGCTGCGCAATAAAGGAGCTATGATTGATTAGAGCCGTTTCCTGGTTGCGACGGTGCACAGCTTCCCTCGGCCGTGGCTCAGGCGTCTTCTTGGGCGCTGCATGGGGGGGGGCTGAGGGCAATCGGCGCCCCCTGGCAAATAGTGCCCAAGGCTCTTGCCACCCCATGCAATACCCTAGATACGCCACTGCACTAGACAACCATTACTCACCTGCTGCTTCCATGTCCCGCCATCCTGTTGCCTCAGCTGGAATTCCTCTGCCAGAGCCACCGCCTGGGCACAGCTCTCTGGGTGTTGGACCCAGACCCAGCTCTGGATTTCCTCCGGTAGGATGATCAAGAACTGCTCCAGGACAAGCAGCTCCAAAATCTGCTCCTTTGTGCGGCTCTCTGGCCTGAGCCAGCGCAAGCACAGCTCCCGAAGTTGACTGCACACCTCATGGGGTCCCTCAGCCTCCTGGTAGCGGAACTGCCGGAAGTGCAACCGCTGCCTCTCAGTGCTGACGTGACAGCCCTGAAGGACCGCGGCCTTGACCTTCCCATAGTCTCTGGCATCTACGAGGTCCAAGTTGCTGTAGGCCTGCAAGGCTTTGCCACGCAGGAAAGGTATGAGGTAAGTGACCCATTCTCCTCTGGGCCACCGGCAAGTGCCAGCCACTTGCTCAAAGGTGGCGAAGTAGGCCTCAACATCGTCCTCTGGGGTCAGCTCCAGCAGCTGGCGGTAGGAGGCAGAGTCTGGAGGGTTCTGTAGAACTTCCTGGCACGGCTCTTCCAAGCGTGGTGCAACTTTCAGTTGTCTCCTCCTGACCTCCAACCACTCAGGCTGGGACGAACAGGGAGTCACTTGGCTGCGTAACATCACTGGAAGGACACCTCCTGCTCTGTTCCATTTCACACTCAACTCATCAGTGTTTTCTGCATCTTCCATGTCCATCTTCACCATGCCTAAACTGGTGTGCTTCAGCACAGCCATGTCCCCTCTACTTGTGGGCCTCTGGAACACGGACCCACTGTTCACTTTTCATATGGTGCACGTCTCTCTTTTGGAGAGTCCATTCTTTTAAGGAGCACTGCCGTAGCTAATGAAAGTGTAGCCGGATACAGAGAGCAAAATGATGCCCCAGAAGTGATGTCAAAACAGGAAGTGACATCACAGTTGTATTTTCATTTTCTTTGTTTTTTTGCCATAACTTTTGACAGAATGAAGGTATTACACTCCAATTTCTCCCATTACATTCTTCATGAAATTCTGCATTGAATGATACACACCATGACAGTATTATTCCTAAAAACCACAATTTTAATAAACCACTATTTTTACATGACAGTTGTATTTCCGTTTTCTGGGGTTTGGTCATAAGGGTTGATAAATATATTACACTCTGGTTTGTTTTATTGCATTCTGCATTAAATTCCCTTTCCAATGATATATAACATGATGGCATTATTCATACTTACCAAGGTTTTCACCATTTTGGCCACTAGTGTCAAGCTCAGCTTGTTGTCCCTCTAAAGCTTGTTGCCCGGTGCAATTGCACCCCCCTGCACTCCTTTAGCTACGCCCCTGCTAAAGAGTCAGTAGAAGGAGTTGATAACTGAGCTTTCAGTAGGGGATAGCAGAACACCTGGAGCAGGAGAGACAATACATTTTTCTTACATTTTATGAGCAGGAGGCTTAGAAAGGATAAGAAATGCCTGTTTTTCTAGCCAGCAGGATAGGACAATTAAATAGTAACTAATCTGCATTGAAGCTTAATGGATGTGCTCCTGCAGCATGGAAAAAAGGGGCATGTATATCTGTCAGCTGCTGACTTTGTTCCTTAATTGTAAATGGAATGATCATGCATATCCTGCCTTTTTGGCAAAGACCCTCAAAGCAGCTTACAGTACAATATTTGAAAGATTTCCATTTGAAAATATTGGCAATAATATTACTATGCATTTTCTTTTGTGCTTTGGGAGAGTTAAAACTGCTTCATGTACAGCATCTCGATAATCTTTACAACAGGTAAAGGTTTACCTTAATGTGGTTTAAATTTAGCTGTCCAATACCTTATTTTACTATTTCAATATTTTCTACACTATTATTGTGCTGATTTTATTTTGGGGCTGGTCTGTGACCGCAATGCAAGGAAACGTTACGGCGTTTGGGGCTCTTCAGTCTAGAAAGAAGGCGCCTGAGGAGGGACACGATTGAGACATACAAAATTATGCAGGGGATGGATATAGAGGGAATCTCTTTTCCCTTTCACATAATACCAGAACCAGGAGACATCCACTAAAGCTGAATGTTAGGAGAGTTAGAACAAACAAAAGAAAATATTTCTTTACCCAGTGTGTAATTAGCCTGTGGAACTCCTTGCCATAAGATGTGGTGATGGTGTCTGCCCTAGATGCCTTTAAAAGAGGATTTGACAAATTTATGGAGGAAAACTCAATCAGAGGTTACAAGCTATGGCGGGTATGTCCAGTCTGAGATTAGCTGGCTGCTTTTCATGAGGGCCGGGTAGGAATTTTTTTCCTGTCAACTGAATTGGCCATAGATGGCAGGTTTTTTTGCTTATCCCAGACTGGGGAGAGAGGGCCAGATGTTTAGTAGGTTTCATGATTTACACTTGTGTTTAATAAAGCTAAACCCCAACTTCAGTCTGGTGTCTTCCTTAGGAGTGGTGCAAGGGTAATAGGCTGCTTTGGAGTGCCGGATGCAGGGGAGTGGCAGCAAGCTACAGATATCTGATTGTCTTGTGTGCTCCCTCAGGCACCTGGTGGGCCACTGTGAGATACAGGAAGCTGGACTACATGGGCACTTGGCCTGATCCAGCAAGGCTTTTCTTATGTTCTTGATAACCCTGGAAGGAAGAGCAGTACTCTCATTCCCTTTTTGCAGATGAGAGCTGGATGTGAGCAGAATGGACTCTGGGGCAAGAGGGATCAAGATTTGCACCAGGGAGTTTGGAGGCTGTTGTCTCTCTGCCACTGCACTCTGTAATTGAAATTGCTGTGTAGGATTCCCCACCACCACCACCACCACTAAAGTCCTGCAGTGACCACTGGGGACTAGAAACCTGCATTTTATTCTGCATTTTAAAATTAAGATACATTGCCACAATTAAATAGATTGCCACAAGGATGCTGTGATTGCAACTAGTCCTTTGATGTGCTACTCATTTTGCCCTGCCAACAAGGGAAATAGCATCTGGACTGGTGAGCTTCCAAGGTAGCAGCTCTCATCAGCTGACTCACCTGCACTTCAGGCGGGGCCAGCAGGTGTGCACGAGGAAGTCAAGGAACTGAGCTGATGGAAGCCAGAAGGTCTGCACCAGCAGCTAGACAAAGAGGCAAGAGCATCATGTTCCTTCCTGGAGCCACAGGAACCAGCATGCACAGGGTTAATCCCCCCTCTCCATGCCATTGGCTGTGATCCTTGTCAGTCACAAGGACTAGTATTAATTAACTCTTTATTTAGCTCCCTTGCCAATCTCATTTTCATTAGCAAATGCGTAACCATACTCTTTTAGTCGAAACATCTGGTAGGGTTGCCAGATTCCCTTTCCCACAGGACTCTTGTGCCTTTATCATAATTTCTTCAGTTAACACAATTCCTAGGCTACCAATGTTATTGTGTAGCATTGCTAGGCCCCTTGGAGGCTTTACGGAACTTTAAGAATTATACAGAAGAAGAAGAAAAAAAATCAGGTTAGCTTTTTCCCATCTCAGTGCTATGAAGATGGGAGAAGCTGCACTAGATTGGGTATCTATACAGTCCTTTAATAAACACTGTGGCACTCTCAGGTCTGGTCTTAGCAGCTATATGGTGATTTTCTCCTAGACCTGAATCACTTTAAAATGCTTAAGTTTATTGTTCAGACTATTCCATAAAACTATCATAATGATTAACAATTGTGCAGCACCTTTTTTTTAGAGTATTCAAAATATTCCCATGCACTATCCCGATCTTCTGGACGACCCCCCTCTAAGGTAGATCAGTATTGGTTTCCCCATATTACAGATGAGGAGTTTTGACAGAGAGGGAGAAAGAGGTTAGACAAAACTTAGGGCCCAATCCTTTCTCAGAGGTGCAGTTGCATGCAGCTCTGAGATAAGGGAACAAACACTCCTAGATCTTGAGGAGGCCTCCATGACTGCCCCTCCCCCACTGTAGGAAGCCGTGCACAGTGTCAGTACAACTGCCTCACCACTGGAAGTTTGGATGGGATTGGGCCTTCAGTCTCTCACAATGCAATCCTATGCAGGTCTACTCTGAAGTGCGACTGAATTCATTAGGCTTATTTCCAGGTGAATGCGCACAGGATTGCCACCTTAGTGGCCACAAAGTCCTATAGAGCAGTGGTTCTCAAACTGTGGGCCAGGACCCACCAGTGGGTCGTGAGCCAATTTCAGGTGGGTCGGGAATCACCTGCAGCAGCTATATTGAAAATATGGAAAGATGGGATGCTGGAAAGGGGGAGGGCTGTGTGGTTGTTCTGCTTGAATAGCCTTTTTTCCCCTTTCTGATTCATTTTGCTTTTGGAAAATGGCTGAGAAATAATCCAGCTGCATTCTCAGGAAGGTGGCAGGCCCTGGTGTCACAATCACAGCACTTCTGGTCATGACATCACTTTTGGTGGGTCCCTGACAGATTGTCGTTCTAAAAAATTTGTCCCTGTGCTAAAACGTATGAGAACCTGCAGCTATAGAGGCTTGAAAGGCTTCAATCCACATCTCAAGTGTAGGTACTGTGTGGCTATCCTGTATACGACATTGCTCAGATCAAAGTTGAAATACATCTATACACAACACTTTTAAAAAAGCATCATTTAAAAAAAGCACATATGACACATGACAAAGTTCACAGCCAGTTCTGTACTCTGGACAAAAAGATAAAACACAAAGCACAATTAAAAAAATAAAGTTCACATAATGGAACTGATAAAATGACTAGAACAGAGCAGCCTACTAGCCTTCTGCAGAAATGCCATGGCCATCATAGGTTTAAGTCTCCCTGTCCCACACCAACACACCCTTCGGTGGAAGGATTGGCCAGGAACCCTGTCACTCAGGCTTTCCATCAGTGCTTCCTCAGCATTGAATTCAGTTTGCTTTTGTGTAACATGTCCTGATGTCCATTTGCAGAGGCCGGAGAATGGGGTGCCTTAAGAGGTCTGGGATACCTTCTCCAAAGAGCAAAACAGAGGCAGCAAAATGCTTTGCAAGCCTCTCTTTAACTTGCTCTGCCAGTGTGGAGGTTCAGCGCCTTTTGCAAATGCTGAGGAAGAACTTGGAGATTAGCCTTGGGGTTGATTCAAAGGAACACTGGCAGACTGACAGCATGTAGGACTCGCCCAAAGCATTTCATAACCTCAGGGCTGCACTGCACAATCCCAAACTCCCAGGCAATGCTCTAATGTAGAACATGCTGAGGTGTGCGCTCCAGGACTGTGTGCATCACAATGCCATTTCACTGACATGCCTAAGCCCATGGCTGCCCCAGGGGCTTGTTTGGGCTGGTCATTCAGTCAACAGAGCGGCCACATTTAGGCAAATGGGGTGACTGAGCTTCAGCCGCATCTCTCCAGGAATCTACAGCTGGGAACAAAATTCCACATTATAATAACACTAGGAAGAAACTGGTATTGAGATTTCACTACTGTACCCAGATTTTGCTGCAAGTCGTTCTGTTCAGGGCAACCCATGGTTCATTCCTGCCAAGCCATTCCTGTCTTTTCAAGTGAGCATCTCCAAGCTACTGGCCTAGGGCTCCCTTGCTCAGTTTCTTCCTATTTGTCACCTCTTGTAGGTAACTGTCTCATTTGATGGATTCCTTCTGTCCAGCCCCAATGTAAGACCAATGGTCCTGCTGGCAGGATAAGAGGGTGCAAGCAAGCATACTGGTATTACATTTGGCTGCAAAAATGCTGAAGAATGCCTCTACTCCAGACCTCCAGAACAGCTTGCCTCTTGCATGGAATAAGCCGCCAGAGATCTATTGTGGCAGAACCGCCTTGGCTCTTCCTTGAGCACAATCCTAAAATATTGGTTTTGACCTTTAACGCTCTGAACAATCAGCACCGGGGCTAGAGGCAGGGATAACGTCAGGCTTGGGCCCATTACAGAACCACCAAACTGGGCCAACCCCTGAACCTTACCTGGGAGAAAGTCCTTTGAACTCAATGGGGCTTACTTCTGAGTCGACAAGCACAGGAGTTGTGGTTACTACGTTTTCAGAGGCAACAGATGGCAAGATTTTAAGAGCGCAATCCTAACGTGAAATTAGGCTGACACAGTTAGGCCAGCAAAGTTTGGGAGGCACAATAAATACCATAAAGTAAATTTGGAGCACGCTTGGGAGTCAGAGGCCACACAGAAGTGCACTATCGTCCCTGACTTGGAGAGTGGTCCAAATATGCTTTATGGTTTCCCTTGTGCCGCCCAAACTTTGCTGGCTTAACTGTGCTGGCGTAACTCTAGGTTAGGATTGCGCACTGAGAGATGTTCCTCAATGAAAATAAAAGTAAAGAAAACGTCTTGATGGTACAAACTCTTTTGGTGGTGGAACAGTCTGCCTCAGAAAGTAGTAGACCATGTGCTGGGAAAAGGCCTTTTGCCCCCTTGATCACTGTTTGAAGTTAAGTGGTATGCAATATCTCTGAACCTGGAAGTAACTGATGATGTCATCGCGACACTTCTGGAAGCCACGTGCAGTGAACGCAGCACGCAGGGACGTCGCGGTTCCCTACAGTTTGGGAACCGCTGCACCACTTCTTCAGAATCTAGATCCTCTTGTGCATTTCACTTTGATTGAAAGCCCTTTCCGTGATTACAGTCGTGTCATATGCAGTGGCCATGTGCTCTGCCCAGACAGAGCCCTTCGAGAGCTCTTAAAAGCAAAAGCCACCCACAAAAATACAGGCTGGCCCATCCTGAGAGAGGGGAACATGATGAACTAACATTTCTCATTACAACGTTAAACCTTTTTAATGTGCAAACTACAAAAAAATAAAGCTTTAATAAAAAATATACAAACACAATTTCTTTTTTTCCTTTTTTTAAAAAAAAAAATCTAAAATTTACATATGCTGCTATAACCGTTGCAAAATTCCAAACATGCAATTTTGGTTTATCAACAGTGTTACAGGGGTTAAAAAAAATGTAGTGTTAGAAGGCCTTAGTATTCTTGACGCTAGGAACTCACTTGACTGGCATGTACACAGAAACCGAAGCTGGGATCCAAAAAAGCTACTTTTGCTTTTAGCTCAGTGGGAATTTTTCCCCTCTCCCTTTTAAACAGCTACCCTCCCATGCCTGATATGCTTTTGACAGTTGCCTGTTTCAAAAGCTGTTTGTCATGTGATGGGAAAAGCCACATTTTGAAAACGGAGTTTGAAGTCCTCTTGGGTACATGACACTGACTGCATCGTTCTTGAATCTTAGTTAGATCCTTGTACATGTTTTAGTACATTTATTGGTAAGAAAAAAATAATGCCCTACAACATTGGAGGTGGGAGAGCTCTTGAAGCAAACATCATGGAAAGTTCAAATGGACGACAGACGTTTCCTCAGAACAGTACCACCTCCTATTGAGGCATTATTGAAGAAACAAGGAAAAGCTCACCCTCGGCAGATTAGTCCTCATCTACATTCCATTGAGTATGTCCTGCTAAAAATTAACATGAAGGCACTGGACAGAAAGCCTTGGAGGTGGATCTTCAATCACAGATTACCTGAAGATTTGTCCTAAACTAGCTGAATTCAGATGGCATCATTAGTCAAAATACAACTGGGTAGCATCCGGCTGCCCGTTTTTCCAGAACCATCCCACAAACACTTTTATGTTTGCATTCACATATATGCAAATAGTTCTGACAATTGTGTTTATGTCTTGACTTCTTGTAGTCAGATTGAAATCAAGCTGGCATTCAGATTGAAAGTCAGATCACTTTCAAGCTGGCATTCTGTAATTACGAAAGGAAATGCATTTTCCACTTGAAGCCACAGCTACTCTGTCAAGTGAGAAGGGTAGATGCTGTTGAGAGCTCAATCCAAACCTGGAATTAGGCCAGCACAGTTAGGCCTGCAAGGTTTGGCCGGCACCAGGGCCACCATAAAGCATGTTTGGACCACTCTCGAAGTCAGGGAGGATGGTGCATGTCTGTGTGCTGGCCTGTGACTCCAAGAGTGGATCAAATATTCTTTACGATGTCCCTTGTGCCGGTCAGACTTTGTTAGCCTAACTTTGCTGGCCTAACTCCAGGTTAGGATTGCACCCCGAATCACATTCAGCCAAAAAAAAAAAGAAAAAAAAAAGATGATGCAATTGGAATTTTTACTAGTTCTGGCTATTCCTCCAGGTCATGTGCAACTGACACAACAGTTTAATCTTTGTTTTCGATTTCACAGTGGCATATAGACGTACTTCATATTATACACCCAAACTAGAACTTCCTTGCTTACCCCGTATGCTTTAAACAAATAACAAACAAGCAAGTGTAAAACAAATCGGTAGACCCAACTGAGCTCTTATTTGCTTTGATCATGTTTAGGGTAGCCGCCTCCTCATCAGAAGTCTGTGCCCCCTTCTAGAGAGAGTACAAAGGTGGAGAAACATTCCCTGGACTTCTTGAGCATTTCCTAAATTTCTCCCAGCTTTCGAGTCAGCTGCTTGAAAGTCAGCTACTTCTTGCTCCCCTGTGTCCCAAGTTCAGCTGAAGGACTCTTCTCTCTCCTGCATTTTCTGCTCTGTGCTGTACTGTAGCTCAAAACCTCCCACGCACTCACAACACCCGGTCTTTCTCTCTTGCCCCCCTGGGCCCGAATGCCTCTTAGCGTGCTTCCCACACAGCCCACAGCGGCTTGGCTCCTCTCGCACGTGGGTTCTCATGTGGTTCACCAGGTTGAATTTGTGCAAGAAGCGTTTGCCACATTCGGAGCACTGGTGGGGTTTGACGCCTGTGTGCACTCTTCGGTGCCTGGTGAGGGTGGATTTGCGAGAGAAGTTCTTCCCGCACTCGGGGCACGGGAAAAGGGCGTCTTGCTTGTTAGCAGCCTGCTTGTTGGGAGGCGGCTGGGGGTCAGCGTTTTGGCTGGCGTACTGGGCCGGGTACAAAGTGGGGAGGAGGCGGCTCCTGTGCCTTTTGGTGCTCGGCTGCACAAAAAACTCATCCTCGTTTTTGGTCTGGACATCGTCATCAGCTGGAATTGAAATAAAAGGGAAAAAAGAAATCTCATTTAACTGCTGCTATTTTGTGAAACCGATCAGATTAGCAAGGGGCATTGCTGTCTTCGGTTGCACGTTGACTCTGGGAAGTGCCTTCGATGGAAGGTCAGAGGTGCCAAACCTTGAGGGATGGGCCTGTAGCTAAATGAGGAGGTACATGTTTTGCATGCAAAAGGTTCCAGGCTCACTTCCTGGCTTCCACAGACAAAACAGTAGCAAGAATCCCATTCAGAGCTGAGGGATAAAGCAGGGAGGGGAAAAAAAAAACATGAAATCATCAGTTAGCAGCCCAGCATGGTCCGGATTGGGGCCATGCAGCCAGGGGGCAGGGGTTAGGAACTGGCCTAATGGCCAGATCCTGACTCCTCCTCCCCTCTCCACGGGCTACCCTCAGTGGTGTCATTCAAATGATTTAGGAACAGGAACTCACTTTTGATTGGCACTTGTCGGGAACCTGGAACCAGCCACGGAGCCCATTAGGATCCGGAACACCCGTTCTGGTCCGTTCCCCCTGAATGACATCATTGGCTACCCTGCCTATAGGGCTGCCCTCCCTCCACCCCATTCCGCACTCCCTCTGCCCCTCCCACTTTCCCATGCCCCGAAAAGCCTCCGCACTGGCTGAACTCTGCCAGTGCAAGGGCAGATTACTGCTGCCGTCCACAGCTCTGCTGGGTTGGCGCAAGTCCTCATGCCCGACCCAGCGTGTCCTGGGCTGGTGGAAAGATGGCTTACAGCACACCTGTGACAGCTATGGGCTGACACAAGCAGCTTGCACCTCCCAGTACAACTGTAGGAATGCACCCGCAGTATGTGTGTATGTCCCTCTACTACATTCTAAAGTGACACTGCCCCAAAAGGAGTGTTCCATACAATTCTGTTGGAAAACGTGGCTTGACTTTTGTTGACAACTAATGCCGTCATGCCACTTTCCATACGTGACCTCCCGTGTGCGCACATCACACAGATCCTTACGCAGGGTGGTGGAGTTTTCATTAACCTCTTCTTTGGCATCTCTGGAGAGTGTCATCTGCCTGGTGTCCAATGGCACCTGCTCAGTTTCCAGGAAATTCGCCGCCTCTTCAAGCACAAATGGACCCAGCACCTGCAACAGTAGCAAGGATCCCATTCAAGGTTGAGGGATACAGCAGGGAGAGAAGAACAAGAAATCAATTAGGGACGAAGTATATAGGTAGAGTTACAGCATCCCAGTTTCAGGGTGCAATCCTAAACTAAGTTAGGTTGGGATAAGCTAAGCCAGCAAAGTTTGGCCAGCATAAGGGACACTGTAAAGTATGTTTGGACCACTCTTGGAGTCAGAGAGGCCAGTACATAGACATGAGCCATCCTCCCTGACTCCGAGAGTAGTCCAAAAACGCTTTATGGTGGCCCTTGTGCTGGCCAAATTTAGCTTATGTCAACAGAACTCCAGTTTAGGATTGCACTCCCAATGTCTGGTTATCAGTTTATATAGATTAGCGGTCTTCAAACTATGTCCTGGAGGCCAAATCCAGCCCATCACAAGATTTTATCTGGCCCTTATGCTGGCAGCAACTTTTTTTGTTAGAGCATTCCTTAATGTTTGACATGTTTACCTATTTGTTGTCCTGAATCATATCATGCTGATTATTAGACTTAGAATACCTTTATTGGCATATCAAAACACAGTACAACATAGACACCAACCAGAAAATTTAAGGATTCACTAATAAGGCACTCTCATATGTTATTATTCTGAGCAAAAATATAGAAGAAAAGCAACATTGCCCAATCAATACACAGACTAAAACTAGGATGGCCTTGATGACAGTAAATCAGTCAATAATAAAAAACTAGTTAAGATTATCTCATACATATTCTCTGGCCGCATTACATTTTACAATACCGCAAAGAAAAGTAGCTAGGTGCCTTAGCATATTCAGATCAGTCGACATAAGAAAGAATTTAAGATTAACTTCATCCATATGATCTAATTTCAACTGTGACATATTAGAATGAAAAATCTTGCGGGCCGCTGCGTGAAGGGGGCAATGGAAAAATATATGAGGCAGCGATTCTACTACCCTCATCTGACATGGGCATATTCTATCCTTATAAAAAAAAATCTGATTATAAAAAAAAATCAAAGCAAAACTTATTCATTCATTTATAAAACCGATCTTTTTCGGACCATGAAAATGTGTAAAATGCAGGATGTGGACCTTGTACTGAAAAGTTGGAGACCCCTGATATAGATCACAGGTAGAAAGGGAAGCAAATATATCCAGATGTGACTTTAGAAAGCCACTTCCAGGCAGGAGAGATAGAAACTGGGCTAGATTATCCAGAGGTATATGCAGAATTGAGGGAGATCAGAGAAACTACTTTGATCACTGCTGAATTTATATCAGAACAAACACCCTGTACAATTCCTGACCCACTAAGCCTATTAGGAGATGAAATAAACTTTCTGATGTAGCCTGAGACTGCAGAGCAAGAGAGAAATTGTGTGTGTAAATGTGTTATAACTGCTTGGCAGACCATAATACATGGCTTGTGGTCTGCATTCAATTTATTGAGAATAAAACAGCCAATATTATCATGCCATTGTACAAATCGATGGTAAGGCCACACCTGGAATATTGTGTCCAGTTCTGGTCGCCGCATCTTAAAAAGGACATAGTGGAGTTGGAAAAGGTGCAGAAGAGAGCGACAAAAATGATTACGGGGCTGGGGCACCTCCCTTATGAAGAAAGACTGCAGCGTTTGGGGCTCTTCAGTCTAGAAAAAAGGCGCCTGAGGGGGGACATGATTGAGACATACAAAATTATGCATGGAAGGGATAGAGTCGATAGAGGGATGTTCTTTTCCCTCTCTCAAAACACCAGAACCAGGGGGCATCCGCTAAAACTGAGGGTTGGGAGAGTTATAACAGATAAAAGGAAGTACTTTTTTACCCAGCGGGTAGTTAATCTGTGGAACTCCTTGCCACAGGAGGTGGTGATGGCATCTGGTCTTGATGCCTTCAAGAGGGGATTGGACAGATATCTGGAGGAAAGGTCCATCGTGGGCTATAGGCAATGATGGATTGTGCAACCTCCTTACAAAGGTGATGGGCTACTGGTACCAGGTGCAAGGGAGTGGCAACAGGATGCAAGCATCTTGTAGTCTCATGCCTTCCTGGGGCACCTGGTGGGCTGCTGTGAGATACAGGAAGCTGGACTAGATGGGCCTTTGGCCTGATCCAGCAGGGCTCTTCTTATGTTCTTATGTTCTTATCTTTATATTTTGATTTCTTGGGGCAAGAAATCAAAACTTCACATACATGATGATCGGTTCTAAGCTGTCTGTGATGAACAAGGAGAAAGATCTTGGGGTGGTGGTGGACAGCTTGCTTAAAGTGTTGATCCAGTGTATGGCAACTGTGGAGATGGCCAATTCCGTGCTCAGTGGCCTCAGAAAAGGAACTGGGAATAAAGCTGCCAGTATTCTTATGCCATTGTACAAACTGACGGCAAGATCATATCTGGAGTGCTGTGTCCAGTATGATTACTGGGCTGGGCACCTCCCATAGAAGGAAAGGCTACAGCATTTGTGGCTCTCCAATCTATAAAGAAGGCGCCTGAGGGTGGACATGATGATATGCCTGTATAAAATTATGCATCAGATAGATAGAGGGCTGTTAACTGGGATCTTTACTCCTGCTAACTGGGCAAGAGGCACTTTTTCAAGCGGTGTTCCTCTTATATTTAGCAGGGGGACAGTAATTGTCTCTCTTCATCCAAGCACTGTGTCTTTCCTAGAGGCTGAGCCCTTTTGGGGCAGCCATTTAACTTTATTTTTTGCCTGTAAACTGCTTTGTGAACTTCTTTTGTGAACCCCTTCTTGAAAAGGGGTATATAAATACTTGATTGATTGATTGATTGATTGATTGTTCTTTTCCCTCTCGCACGATGCCAGAACCAGGGGACATGAACTAAAAATTGAGTGTCAGAACAAACAAAGGAGATATTTATTTACCCAGCTTGTAATTAATCTATGGAACTCCTTGCCACGGGATGTTGGGATACCACTTGGCTTAGATGCTTTTCAAAAGGACTGGACGGATTTAGGGAAGGAAAAAAATCAATCACAGGTTACAAGGTTGACTACATGCAATGTTGTACAAGGTTCACTATATGCAACCTCTTATTTTAGAGACAGACTATCTCTGAGTGCAAGATGAAAGGGAGTGGCAACAGGCTACATGTATCTTGCTGTCTTGAGTGCTCCCTGGAGCATCTGATGGGCCACTGTGGGATACAGGAAGCTGGACTAGATGGGCCATTTGTCTGAGCCAGACAAAAGAGGGGCTCCTCTTATGTTCCTATGGTTAGCTGATAGGCCTGCTATAAATGAGCAGCACTTGTTACTTCTACAATAGTCCTGCCAGAGTGCATGGCCTACCTCTGGAACTGCACATGTGAATGTTTAAAAAACTGTCAGAGTTAAGACAGGCACTGAGGGGATATTCAGCCCAGCTCCCATAACATTCATGGGAATAACAACGCAGAAGTTAGGGCTCCTGTTTCTTCCTGGCTCAGACTGCTTGTTTGTGAACAATGAGTGAATTAAGACCATTAGAATGTTATCCTAGTCACATCTACCTGGGAGTAAGCCAATTGAACACAATGGGACTTCTGAGCAAACATGTGTAGGATTGCACTGTGAAATATAATACTTAATTTCAGTTTGTTCCCTTCCATTTTTTAATGGTTGTTCCAGAAATTTGTACTGTTTTCATTGGAAAGCAAGATGTGAACAATACACACCCACACACTGCAACTCTTCAGCTGAACACAGCTTGAAACTTTTGATGTAGGGTTGAGGAACTACTATTGCACTTCAATGATGATCATTTAAAGCAACTCACATTATTGGACTTCTTCTCTGTGTCTAAAGCTGCGTGCATTCTGGGATTGTGGATAAATGCAATCACGTGAAGTCAACCCCAGCTTTCATTTGGAAAGGGGAAACAACAAGTTTCTAGGCCTTATGAGGTATGAGTACTGAAACAGCAACTACAAGCACTTTGAACACACTTTTAGAGGGTTTTTTTTTTTGCTCTCAACAATGCAAAAGGACAGAAGCTTATTTTTCCCCAAACATAATTTAAAACTGATTCTTTGCAAGCCGCCGTGCAAGAATCTTTTCTGCACCAGATCTCAGCGGCATGATCAAATCCTGCGACTTCCCCAGATGTCCAGCCACCAAAATGAAAAGCTCTCACCTGCTGATCCCACCTCTCATCCTCTTGCTGCTTCAGCAGGAAATGCTCTGCCAGGGTGGCGGCCTGGACGCAGGTCTTGGGGTGATACTCCTGAACCCAGTCCTGCATGTCTTCTGGCAGGATGGTCAAGAACTGCTCCAGGATCAGCAGCTCCAGGATCTGCTCCTTGGTGCGGCTCTCCGGCTCCAACCAGCGATGGCAGAGACCCCTCAGCCGGCTGTAGGCCTCGCGGGGCCCCTCGGCCTCTTGGTAGCGGAAGTGCCGGAAGTTCTGTCGCTGCCTCTCCAGGCTAACGGAATCCTCTCGCAAGATGGCGGCCTTCACCTTCCCGTAATCAACACTTTCCCTGGGATCTAAGCTGTTGTAGGCCTGAAGCGCAGCTCCATTGAGGGCTGGCACGAGCCGCGTCACCCACTGTTCCTTGGGCCACTTGCAGGCCTCGGCTACATCCTCAAAGGTAGCCAGGTAGGTCTCCACATCTTCGGACGGAGTGAGTTCCGGCACCTGCAAGTTCCTCCACGCAGGTGACTGGACTGGCGTGAGGTCTGGAGTTGGCAATTCCTGCCCCTGGATTTCCCAGCGCTGTGGGGCCTCCTGGCGTTCGATCCTGGACTGCTGGGGTGTTACCAACCGTAGACCTCCCCCGGTGGTCCCAACCTGGACAATACGATACGTTTTCATTGAACCCTCCGATACACCCAATGAGTCAGAACCGGCTGGGTCTGGTTCCTTCTCCATTTTCACCAGTGATGGCGCTCGTTGCTCCGGAGGCGCCTGACACTGGAGATATTGGGCCACCGTGTTCCGCTTGGCTGCCATTTTCCTCCTCATTTTGGATATTGGGTTTGGGCTCAGCGTTTACAGGACTTCTCTTTAGAGCTGAAGGAGTGCCGGTGACCAAAACTTGCCAACAGGAGAAGTTCTTTTATGGGGAAAAAAAAATTCTACACCTGTCTGGGTGCCAACCTGGAAGGATGAAAAGTCACATACAGCAAACTGCGAGTGTGTAAGGGATGATTCCATTCCCATTCTAGTGACATTACTCACAGGGTAGCAACAAGCTTCAATTAATTAATACTAAGAGCACAATCCTAACCTGGAGTTAGGCCCAGTGGCGGATCTGGGGGGGGCATGAGCCCTGGGTGCCATCTTGGGGCCGTCTACGGGGGTGCTAGTGCCCCCACAACATTGCGCGGGTAGACCTGGGCTCCGGAGCCCAGGTCTACCCATTGGGACCAGCCGCGGGTAGACCTGGGCTCCCTTGAGGGGAGCGCAGGTCTACCCACAGTCCTTTCTAATGGGTAGACCTGGGCTCCCTCAAGGGGAGCCCAGGTCTACCTGCGGTCGTTTCTAATAGGTAGACCTGGGCTCCCTTGAGGGGCACCCAGGTCTACCCGTGGCTGGTCCCAATGGGTAGACCTGGGCTCCGTGGAGCCTAGGTCTACCCGGGGCTGCTTCTGGTGGGTAGACCTGGGCTCCCATGGGGGCGCACTTCTATTGGGTGCCCCGGGCGCCATTTTGACTAGGTCCGCCCCTGGTTAGGCCAGCAAAGTTTGGCTGGCATGAGGGCCACCATAAAGCGTGTTTGGACCACTCTCAGAGTCAGGGAGGATGGCACGCATCTGTGTGCTGGCCTCTCTGACTCCGAGAGTGGTCCAAACTTTACCATAGTTTACAGTGCCCCTTGTGCCGGCCAAACTTTGCTGGCCTAACTGTGTGGGCCTAACTCCAGGTTAGGATTGCACCTTCAGACTCATTAACCAGCCTTTAAAAAAAAAAAACTGCCAAAGGGTAACCTTAAGAAACAGATTTATTGGCTTAAAGTAAGGCCCAAGTCATTAGGTAGTACGCCAAATAATACCCCGCCGTCCTTACCTGGCAATGTGCCAGCCTTGTTCCACGTCCTGGACCGGACAAGGAAGATGGCAATGGAAGATGAAAAGAGGAAGTGAGAAATGCTCCAGCTATCTGCCACATTTCCCCTTTTCCAATCAGGGAGTACCCTCCACCTCCGCCAATCTACTGCTCAAGAAAGCCGCTTTCTCGTGATCTCATGGACAGGGCAGCCCTACTCAAACTAGTATTTTAGCCTGTGAAAGTGCGCACGGGTACATTCCGATATCAGTCACATCAGAGCCTTGTCTTAATGTGCACAGCAGGGGTTCCAAACTCCTGTTTTATACAGCAGGCCAAACAGCATTCATGATGCCTGCTGAGGGCCAGAAGTGATGTCATTAAGCAGGAAGTGATGTCATTAAGCAGGTGATGACCAGAAATAAGCACGGTTTTTCTCACTTAGCAACTCATTAACAGCAAATAACAGAAAATACACAAATCTTGACAATATTTTCAAGGTATGGAGGAGCCCAAATATCACGGGGCCTGCTTTTGTGACACCTCAGCACAGCTCAGCAGCTGATGGTGATGTTAGCAGAGCCTAATAAAGAGCTTTTGAGGGCCACATCCAGTCTCCAGGATTTATGTTTGACACTCCTGGTGAAGAATGCGGGAATAAGTGATGTACACCTTTTTGGATGTGACTGGCGCAGTGGTGAGTGAGGAGAAGGGAATGTGTAACCTTTTTTCCTGTTGGGCTGCCTTTTTCAGTCAAAAGCATCCTCCCCAAGGCACTTTTTTTCTTCTTCCACAGATAGGGACAATTTTAATAGGAAAAATGATCTCCCAGAGGAAAGAATAAAGCAACAGTTCACACACCCCCAACTTAAATTTGGAGCACCCTGTAGCTAAACATTGTTCAGGACACTTGTCATAGATCTCCCACATCTCAGTCAAGTACTGCCTACAGCAGGTGATAAGATATTTTAAGTGCCTTGATTGTGTTAAGGTGATGTGATGTAAATTAACACCCACACCCACAAAAGATCTTTAAGCAGAGTCCTCTGCCATTGCCTCCAGGCCTAACTATCTGTTGCATGCAAATACTAAGGCCCAAATCCTAACCAACTTCCCAGCATGCCAATGGAGCATGTGCCACATCCTGCAGTGGAATAGTACTGTCATGGAAGCCTCCTCAAGGTTCCCTGAGGGAATTTTTGTTCCCTTACCTTGGACCTCCATTGCCCTTACCCTAGTGCTGGAAAGTTGGTTAGGACTGTGCCTTAAATCTCTCTTCCCTCATTAGGAAAACCCTAATGGGGTGTGGGCATGGTGGCACAGGGTGGCACAGCGAGTTAATCCGCTGTTGCTGGGCTTTCAACCGCAAGGTTGGGAGTTTGAGACTGCGTGACAGAGTGAGCTCCCGTTGCTTGTCCCAGCTCCTGCCAACCTAGCAGTTTGAATGCACCTAAAAAAAAATGCAAGTAGATAAATAGGGACCACTTCGGTGGGAAGGTAACGGCGTTCCATGCGCTACGGCGTAGAGTCATGCTGGCCACATGCTTGGACAAAAACGCCGGCTCTACAGGCTTTGAAACGGAGATGAGCACTGCCCCCTACAGTCGGTCACGACTAGACCATTTGGTCGTGGGGAAACCTTTACCTTTAATGGGGTGTGTATGTGTGTGGGCACAATCCTAACCAACTTTCCAGCACTGGGGTAAGGGCAGCTCCAAGGTAAACATTCCCTTGCCTTGAAAATGCCTCAATGACTACAGAATGCAGAACTTGTCCCATTGGCACACCTATGTCAGAGCTGGAAAGTTGGTTAGAGATTGTGCCCTGTGACATGGAGCAGAGAGCTGGCAGTAAAAATCCCTTCCCTGCATGCAGTTTCTTCACTTAAAATCACTCTCTTTGGCTAACTTGTGGGGTTCTAAAAGCACTTGCAAGAGTAAAGTGGTATTTGGAACCCTATGGAGGGGGCGCCTGGTGGAGGGGAGAATTTGAGCAGAGAAGCCGCAGATAAAGAGGTTTCAGTGTTCTGAATCCGCCAAGCGCTTTCAGGTGCTGCCACCCAAAGAGGCTTTTCTGGAAGAAGTGGGGAAAATGGGCTATTGGAGACCTGTCCACACCACCAGTTCATGCACAATGTGTTCTTAGGTACTCAGAAGTCATCAGTTCCTCTCATAAACCCATGAGGCTCACAGAGGCTTCCTGATCTTGCTATGCAAGAGATGCGCAAAGATTAGGTGGTCTTTTTTGGTGCAGCCTTTTTTGCAAGATGGAGAAAGGTGTGCTCCAGGACAGAAGAGATGGAAAGTGCAATCCCTCCTCCAAAGTGAAAGAATGGGAAAATGCACTCAATGGCAAGCTATGGAGGAATGGGAGATGGCAGCCTTGTTTACGTTCACTGCTGTGTGGGTGCTAGACAAAACTTCTATCAAGTGCCCCCGACACTCTGCAACATCTGTCATGCAGCCGCCAGCGTACAACTGCATTCTGCATAATGATCACAACAGCAATGAATGAGCAATTTGAGGTGGGGAAAAAAATTGCAATTCCATAGGGATGAAATATTGCAGCTAAAGCACTGGGAAAATGCACCATCGGCAACCAAGGAAAAATTGAGGTGCATGCATTTGTTGCATGAAAGCCACTTGGGAATAGTGCGTCTGATGGTGAAGACTCATGCTAAAGGAATAGGGCTCCTATGTTGTTACAAATGGTGTAGAAGAGCGGAATCCATCTGATCAAGTTTATCAAGAGGGACTGAGGAAAGCTGCATCTGGTGAACTTCCCCCTTCCTCACCATTTCTGAACATAAAAAGAATCTTGCCTTCTTTCGTATCATCATCCTATCTGGGAAAACACTCACAACAAGTAGAGCATTTGTATTAGTTCCCTTAACACACAAACAACACTCACGTAAAGTCTAGGGTTTCCACATGCACATCTGCTAAATGCACTTGCTGGACACAACAAAGGCCCAGAAAATAGAAGGATGCATCCACACACCTATGGTGCTGCTACCACCCACTGTGGGAGAGGTGGTGCAGACATGTCCCAGTGGAGAGGCTGGGCTGGAAGCATGGAAAAAGTCACCCCAAGTCACTTCAACATGAGCCCAAAGCAGCAAAAGTCCACACAGGAGCAACCTCAAGGCCACACAAGAAGCAACTGCCTATATGCACTACACCCCAGCTGAAAGCATTAAGAACATAAGAAGAGCCCCACTGGATCAGGCCAACAGCCCACCTAGTCCACTTCCTGTATCTCACAGTGGCCCACCAGATGCCTTGGGGAGCATTGAACCTGCGGTAAGTAATGCTTGCTATTTTCCTTATATGGTATTGCTTCCATGCCTTTACCAGCAGCCGCATAGACAGAAATTAAGCCCCCGAAGCCTTACTTGCCACTGCTAAACAATGGGTGCTTGTCTCTAAGCCTGGAAAAGTTTTAAGTGCTACATTTCTGTGTGGCAGGCTTCGGGACCCATTAAAATAAGATAAAAAAAGCAAAGAATCAGCCATCCTACAGAGGAAAACAACCCAAAGAACCAGAAGGAAAAAAAATCAAAAGCAGGGCAAGCTCATGAAAGGATTTTAAAAAAGAAGCAAGAGAGCATAGTTTGAAAATTCTTACAAGTTAGGGCTCTTATACTTCCTGCCAGCCAAGGAGCACAGAATCAGTCTCAGGGTTTCCAACTTGCGCACGTCAGGTCCATCAATGTGCTGTGCTCTGCTGCTTTCAGGTGACCAATCTCTGGCTTCTGAAATCCAGTGTCCTCACTTTACTCCCCTGAGCATGCTCAGATCAAACCGACTGTGCAACTGGCTAGGCCTCATTGCACCTATGTGCTCCCAAGGCCATTTAGCATTTCACCACACATTGAAGGGCAGTGTTCAATGCAGGCCATTGGGCATGGCTGGAAACAAAAGCCCAGCCCCAGAGAGAGATTTGGCTTCACAAAAGAGGCCCATCAACTAGTCAGACTGCCTGTCTCCTTTCTCTTCCAGACCCATGCTCTCCAAGCACTCTGCCATAATCACCTTTACAAACACATGCAAAATATCACTGAGCCACAGTACTCCACATCTAATTCTGCATGAAGATTACAGTGGCTATTTCTTCAATGTCTTTCAAAAGCAGGAAGATCTGAGCCATGCATGTTCTCAGTAAATAATCACATCCATAGATTTCTGCCTGACTGGAAGCTGTGAAACACATGGAACTCCAATGGCTATAAAAGTGATTCCTCTACATCATATGCACCTTATATTCCACATCTGTTAAGTAAATATTGTGCCTCTGTCTGGTTCCACAAACAGTTATTAATGCCAGATTTAACTCCTCCCACAGTATATGTACTAAGCACACAATTAAAGAGTGGGAAAAAGAATTCCACAATTTAACCATTCAAACCATGATTTTTAGAACAGGGTCGGGAAATCTAGGGAATTGAGAGGTAGTCATCAACTATGTTTAAAGGACGCAGTCCTATGCACATTTACTTGGGAGTAGTTCTCACTGAAGTAGGGGAATTTATTTCTAAGAAACCATTTAGAGGATGGCTTGCAAGAGTTGGAGGACTATTGGATTTTGGAACCAAATTCATTAAGTTGTCTAACTCTGTTGATGGTGGCTCATGTACTTTCATCAGCTACATGAAAAGAAGGGTTTCAACAGGGTCTCAGAAACTGGAGTAGAAGTGATAGAGAAACACTTCTGGCAAGATTCTGTGTATTGTGAAATTGGGAGTCAATGATGGCCACCCTAGTGATAAGGAAAAGGCACTTTGCACATCTTCAGATGCATACTCATAAGAAAATAAAAATAGTTATAACAGTAACTTCAAATTAACTTCCAGTGCAAAATTAACTGTCTTTGTGTATCTACATACAAGTAAGTAGCATACAGTTCAGTGCAAGGTCAGTGCAATTTGGATAGGATTTCCAGATCCCATAACCAAAGCTTGAACATGACTGTGAACAAGTTCTACATACACCAATGAGAAGTCAACTAATAAAAGGAAGCATTTTGCTAGAGAAACAGCATGGCCCAGCGGTGAGTGAATTGCACTTAGGTATGACATCATCAGTCAGTCTCTAAAATGGGAACAATATTGGAGCAATATTGTTAATATCAGAAAATCATTGTTTCTCAGTTGCAATCAATTGAATGAGCTTTAATCAACTTATGAAATTTGGAACATGACTAAAACAGCAGATTTCAATGGGAAATGTACAGTACTGTACTTCCTTTGTTTGTAGGTGGTGCATGTATTTACGGCATATGTCAATGCCTCCTCTAATATTTAAATTTCTAAAAACGTGTATTGCTTCAAGCAATTTTTTAAATAGATTTTAGTCCATCTGATTGATTAAAAAGTGTAGTCTTGATCATGTAAGAGTGACACACTAGGAAATTCAAAAGCACAGCAGTTGCAAAATAATGACTAGTTCAATATAAATAAATAATTTATATAAATAAATAAATAAATAAATAAATAACTGCTAGATCAAGATTTCAAAAATAAGGAACAGAAAATTGTCATCTTGTGGATTTGGAAGGAATTGCTACAGAGTTCAAGCCTAGGCATGTCTACTCAGAAGTAAGTCCAATTGCAGTCAATGGATCTTACTCCTAGGTAAAAGTGGATAGGATTGCTGCCTCACTCTCACAGATAATGCAACCAGGGACAGGAATTCCTTTCATTGAAGAGTTATACAGGTGTGCCCTGATTCAGTATCCATGGTTTCCGTTATCTACGAATACCATGGATACTGGGACCCCTATTAGAAAGATAGGGGAATATTAAACAAATTACTTTTTTTCCTTGTTGCAGGCAGCAAAACCACTGATGTTCCCCTATCTTTAAAAAGGCATCCCCAATATCCACGGTTTCAGGTATCCACATGGGTCCAGAATAGAACCCCAGCGGATACCAGGGCATGCCTGTATTAAAGGAAACTTTGGCAGGTTTAGCTTTCAGCACGATTACATACAAAATGTATTTGCTGTGCAGGGCAAGCAGCTCAAGGAAGTGAGCCAAGCCACATACACAACAGACTGGTTTAGACTACAAACCTAAACAAATGCACTTGGAAGCAAATTCCCTTAAAATTCAGATCTTTTCTCAGGAGTAACTCCCACTGAAAGTGGAGGGATGTTGATTCTGAGAAGATATGCATAGGATCAGGGTGCTCTGTTCCGCTAGCAAATTTTTGACACACACTCCATTCCACTCCCCTTGCAGTCTGATTCTATGGGATGTTAAAAGTCCGCAGTATGTCTCGCTGGGTTTAGTGGGGCTTGCTCCCAACTAAGCAACTGTGCATAGCATTGCAAGGTTATTTATTTAACCAGCAGATCAAAGCTGGTTTCTGCCAGCGGTACCGAAGACTTTTAACTCCTCCCATTGTTTAGCACTGGGTTCCAAAACAGGTGACTGAACAGCATTTCCAGCTCCGCCTTTTCCAGTTAAATAAAAAGAACGATCCTTTTCTAAGAACTCCCTTTAACCAGTTTTGAACTGGTCTGATAGGGTCAACCATCGGATCCCTGGTTTTCCCCGACAGCATCAACTTCAAAGCCAATGGGCATATTTTTTTTAAAAAAGTGGCATATATTAACATATGCAAATGAGCTTCCCGCCCCTTTTTTCTGGAGAGCGAGCGAGAGAGAGAAGAGGTGCTTTCCATCCCTTCCCAGCAAGTTCACAGGTCACACAGAACTCTTCATCAAGCAGGTCACAAAACTGTCCACCCCATCGGGGATCTTACTGCGTGCAAAGCACAAGAGCGGACAGTAGAACCGTGTGCGATCAGAGCTCCAGTTCTGAGCAGGGGGGACACGCAGCAACCCAGGACGGTGCAAACAACTCTACCTTGGGTGGTGAGCCCTGCTCGGAATTAAAGTTCAGCAGCATGCACAGTGCACAAGTCACGGCAGGGTGGCTAACGGATACAACGCTGATCGGCGTTTGCTAGTCCTGGGAATGCAACTTCAGCCGGTGCAGATGCTTCTTGTGGGCTATTCTCCTGGAGCTTCTGCCGGCGGTTAATTTCCAAATAACAAAAAAGGTGCCGGGGCTCAAAGCTGCCCGGAAACCACATCCCTCTGACCTGGGAAGTCCTTCCCCCTGGTGATCCCAGATGTGTGGAAATTGGCTGTGGTTATGCAGGGACGACGCAAAGGTACTTTGCCTATGCTCAGAAGAACTTTCTTCTCTCTTGCGATTCCATTTGTTCCCAGCGTTGAGCTCGTGTGTGTGCAAAAATAGCTCCCGGCGCTGAGATCGCTTCAAACGAAGCCCCGATTGTTGCTAAACAGATGAGGAAGGGTTAAGTGGGCTGAGCCCGCTGGGTCCTAGAGCAGCCCAGATTACACCAAGAGTGGAGACTTCCTCTTCCCGCATCAGATCTGGGGAGTGCGAGAGGTTTTCAAGGTTTAAGACTAGGAGAGGCAGGCGGTTCGGATAAGCTACAATTGTTTACAAGTTGGGAAGGGCTTGGAACAACCTGTAGTAAAGTGTGCAGCTCGAAACTTGGCAAGGCGTTCCATGGAGTTTAATACGGCTTAACCCCAAGTAAGTGTTGTATAGCAGGTTCAACTTTGGAGCTATTGCTCCAGTCTCAGACCCGTTTTTATGTGCCAAATGTTTGCTTGACAAAAGAGTGTGGTGCTCGAGTCGTAAACAGTTTGTATTGTGCAGGACCGCTTTTATTAAGTATGCATTTAGTTCAGGAAGCCCGCAGATTCTGCTGTTTTGCGATATGGCTTTCTATTCCTGACCGGAATTGCTTTGCTCTGGCGGTGCTGAACTTTTAAAATGAAAAGTGCGTGCTGGGTAGGATTGCCAGCTTTTCAGGTTGGCTTTGTAGCTCTGCCTTTTAGTAGCAGGTTAATGTGCAGGTTAAATTAGTAGGTGAATCTGATTCACCTCTGCTGTGAAACATGTGACCTGCTTGATTACTGCAGATAAAGTCACTTTTGAAAGAAACTAGAGAAGTCAAGCATTTTCTCTTGGTCAGTTGGCAACTCTATTGCCAGGGGTTAGTATACCCGGCATATCTGAAAGGTTTTGCTGCCCATAAGAGCAGGGTAAAGTTGTATGTGCTCCTTGAGGCCCTCTTTGCATGCTCAATGATATGACTTTATAGAAGTTATTAATATGGTGGGTGAGTGGGCAGGCAGGCTGTGAATCCAGGCTCAAATTAAGCTTTGCTTGCTTGTTCCTCTTATATTACTTCTCTGCTGTGCCACTGGTTTTCCTTATATAATACCTCAACTCCCCAATCCCAGTTTTGCATGCTGCCTAGCCTTATGCATATGTATGGTTTAGAGAACAAATTCTGTTAGTGTATGCAAGTTATCTGTATTATGCAGAACCATTTGCTAAGTTCCTAATTGAGAGTATAAGTCAGTGGCTTGCAAATTGCTGTAGCACTATTAGCATGAAATGCTGCAAAGGACAACACATTTGTGCCACCCATGTCTAGAACTGTAAGTTTTACTTATATTTTATCACTTTATGGTTTTTCCTATCTTATGATTGCAACAACCCTGCAAGGCAGGCTAGGTTGAGAGATAAGTAGTCCAAGGTCACCTAGGGCGCAATCCTAAACTGAGTTAGGCCGGCATAAGGTAAACCAGCAAAGTTTGGCCGGCACAAGGCCCACTGTAAAGTATGTTTGGACCACTGTTAGAGTCAGAGAGGCCAGCACACAGACATGAGCCATCGTCCCTGACTCTAAGAGTAGTCCAAACACACTTTATGGTGGCCCTTGTGCTGGCCAAACTTTGCTGGCTTAGTTTATGCCGGCCTAACTGCAGTTTAGGATTGTGCTCCTAGTGAGCACCAGGGCTGAATGAAGTTTTAAACCCTGGACTCTGAATCTATGTCCTCTATACCAGTGGTTCTCAAACTTTTTGGCACCGGGCAGGACCCACTTTTTAGAATGACAATCTGTCCGGGACCCACCACAAGTGACGCCATGGCTGGAAGTGCCATCATTGTGACGCCAGAACCTGCTGAGAACCTGCTTTCCTGAGAATGCAGCAATAAGTTGGGTTATTTCTCAGCCATTTTCCAATAGCAACATGAATCAGAAAGAAAAGAGCCTATTTACAACTAAACCCTGACATAAGCAAAACAACCACACAGTCCTCCCCATTTCCAGCATCCCATCTTCCCATATTTACAATATGGCTGCTCTACGTGCTTCAGGACCCACCTGAAGTTGGCTTGTGACCCACCAGTGGGTCCCAACCCATAGTTTGGGCATCACTGCTCTGCACCACATGGGCTTGCTCAAACAAAAACGTTAGAACTCCCCTGCTTGCCTTTAGCTTGGTGTAGTGCAGGATTTGTACTCGGGCCAGCAGGGGTCCATCTTGAAGCCACATGGGTGCTGGATAAACTTACTGGGGTGGGGAGCAGTGGTCTCATTAAAGTCTCTTGAGATTTTAATCCAGTGCAGTGTTCTTCAGCCTGTGGTTGGGACTCCAATGGGGTTGCAAAGCCTCAATTGTAGCCTCAAAAGTCGTGTCAACTTTTCAAAGCCTTTGCTTGGATCAAATCTAGTAATGGTATAATTACTATATATATAATATAATCTTGATATAATCTTGCAAGCGCATAAGGCCAGCCCTGCTTAGACTGCTACCTCACAAAGTTGTTGTGAAGACACAAGAGGTACAAAGAAATGTGACAGGGTGGCAGATGATCTCCCAGGAACGGGGGGGTTGGTTGGTAGTAGGTCCCCAATCTCATTCTTCAGTTACTTATTGGGGTCGCAGCATGAAAAAGGTTGAAGACTACTGATCTGGTGCCTGTTTGTACAAGGGGAAGGGAAAAGAGCTCTCTTTCATTACACTGCTAAGGTCTTAGGTTTTCCCCTTTCCTTCATGGTCCTGATTGGATATTGAGAAGCTTTTGTAAGTTGTAGTGGGAAGTTGGACTCTTTCTGTTATACTTGAGCAGGAATCTTGCCTCTGGGAGAAAGTGAACGGCTGTGTTTCTCCCCAACCCACATATTTTTTTATGCTCGATCCAAGTTGTTTGGACTGAATGCTTGTCCATCTGGTGTTGGGCTCCTTGGTCCAGCTTGTTCCAGGCTAGCCAGTATGGGGGTCTGGGAGGGAGTCCTGAATTCTTGCCTCTTCTGTGGACTTTGTTTTGTGGCCTTGGCTCTCTGCTTGCAAAATAAGAAATTGTGACTGGTCTTGCGGCCCCAGCCACCTGTGTGAAGTTGAAAGATGAGATAAAGAGCAGTGATGTCATTCAGGGGGAACGGACCAGAACGGGCGTTCCAGATCCTAACGGGCTCCGTGGCTGGTTCCGGGTTCCTGACAAATGCCAATCAAAAGTGAGTTCCTGTGCCTAAATCATTTGAATGACACCACTGATAGAGTATTTTTTTTAAACAATACAACGGCAAGTGCTGTATAACCGGTATGTGGCAGAAGTTGCCCAGCTTCAAATCCCTGGTCATCCATGAAGCTCACTTGAACAAATCCCGGCTTTTCAACCTGACCCACTTCACAGAGGTGAAAAAATGCTGCTTGGAAGGGGTGTGTGTGTGTGTGTGTGTGTGTGTGTGTGTGTGTGTTTAAAAAGGACAGAATATGCATTTTCCTTCAATGTCTGGGGTCTCCAAACCTTTTAGCCAGAGGGCCGCATCAAATATCTGGCATGGTGTCGAACGCTGGAAAAATAAATATATAAAATATAAATAAACACATTAGAGGTAGACTTTGAATGAACGGGCTCAAAGTTCCAGGATTCCTCCAAGCACAGCACACACCACAGAAATATAGCACATACTTTAATGGACTCCCATTCCCCCACCCCACAAGCAGCTGACTTAACTGTGCTGGAGTAAATACCTCAGAACCAGTAGATCATAGGAAAGGAAACCCCCAGAGCATGTTCTGAGGGCCAGAGCATGTTCATGTCCTCCCTGGCCCTCAGAAAGCCGTATAAGGCCTTCAGAGGGCCTAAAAACATCACTTACAAATCTTTGTGAAAAACAGGGAGTGACAATTTTTGTTCCTCTAAATACCCTCTCCACACACAACCAACACAAGCACAGCTTGGAGGGTGAAGCTTGTGCCAGCAAGGTCAGAAGAGCCAGAAGCTCATACGGGACCAGAGGCTTGTCACAGGCTGAGGCTCTCTGAGGTCCACATCTGCCCCCCCCCGGGCTGAGGTTTGGAGACCCCTACTCAGTGATGGGATCTACAAATGAACAAGGGGAACACTGGGCGGGACTTAGGCGGGACTTCCGCTTGAGTGGCAGCCCGTCCGTAGTGTTCCGCGGCTGCCCTGGCCTCGGGGGGTGGGTGGGTAGGTGGGTTCCTGCTCGCCGCGGGGGACAGGTGAGGGTCGCGCCGGGTGCCTGGGCGAGCAGCGGGGGGGGGGGGAGGCGTGCTAACCGGGGGAAGCTCCCCCGAGGCCAGGACAGCTGCGGAACGCTACGGACGGGCAGCCAATCACGCAGAAGTCCCGCCCAAGTCCCGCCCAGCATTCCCCTTGTTCATTTGTAGATCCCATCGCTGCCCCTACTATAGGGCATTATCCACCCTTAGTTTTTACGGATAGAGCAGCTTAAAGTAGCTGGACTAGAAGAGAGAATTTGGACGGGTGCAAGTTCTCCCATTAGAGTGCTACAGTGGGAAGAGAGCCACCAGCAGCTGGAATTTTCTTATGGCAGTACACAGGAGCAGTGTCCCACATTCATTATTGGCAATTCTGCATCTGAGGCCAGTTTCCTGAGTTTGGGATGAGGGCTGTGTGTGGAAGATGTGGCTTCCTCATGTGTGCTTATGTGTGTCTCTATTTCTGTTTTCCCTTCTCTAGAGTGAAAGACATCTGTTTTCCTGGGGGTATGTCTCTCCAGGCCTGCTGCGTGCCACATGAATTTTGAAAGTGTGGGACCGCAAGACCTGCATTTAAGGCTTCAGCAGTGAAAGCACCTGAGTTGAGAGCTGCAGTAAGGGCAGCCGTATGGCTACAATGCAGGAAGCATCAAAGGCCTCAGGCCCCATTCAAGCAGGGCCTCATTTTGTAGGCCCATCATCCGTGGTGAAAATGGAGGAGCAGCACCCAGGAGACCCTGTGCCAGAGGAAGACCAGAAAGGAGCAGGAAAACCCCCTCTTATTATCCCAGCTGAGTCCTCTGAGGAGCTGCTGAGATGGATGGCATTGCGCCAGACCAGGAATGAATGCCAGGAGGCACCGCAGCGCTGGAACGTCCAGTGGCAGGAGACGGTTGTTCCTGTCGTGACTGCTTCCTCCTCTCCTGCATGGGGCAACCTTCAAGTGCCTCGGCTCACGTCGGTGGACGATATTGAGGTCTATCTATCCACGTTTGAACGTGTGGCGGACGTCTGTCAGTGGCCACGAGAACAGTGGGCGGACCGGCTCGCACCTGCCCTCTGTGGGGCGGCCCAACAGGCTTACAGCAGCCTCGGCTCTCGAGACCGGCGAGACTACGGGAAAGTGAAGGCCGCCATCTTGTGCTGCTGTGACGTTGGCAGCGAGGCTCGGCGGCAGCACTTCAGGCGCTTCTGCTTCCGGGAGGCTGAGGGGCCGCGCCACGCTTGCAGGTGCTTATGGGAGCTCGGCTGTCGTTGGCTGAAGCCGGAGATCTGCACCAAGGAGCAGATCCTGGAGCTGCTGATCCTGGAGCAGTTCCTCAACATTTTGCCAGAGGAAATGAAGACCTGGGTTTGGGAATGTCGTCCGGAGACCTGTGCTGAGGCTGCGGCCTTGGCAGAGGAGTTCGCCGTGAGGCAGCAAGAGTCTGAGAGATCAGACCTGCAAGTGAGCAAGCTTTGAACTCCCCGTTTGAAGAGGCTGCCCTGTTTGATACTGTTAATAGGAAAATTTTGTTGTTGTGAAAAGGGTGGTGGTGGAAAACCCAGTCCTAATCTTACCAAAGACTGTTGCATTGAAATTGTGGATTTGGCCCTGAGGAAATGTCCTTTTTACTGTGCACCTGAGGGCGCAATCCTAACCTGGAGTTAGGCTGACACAGTTAGGCCAGCAAAGTTTGGCTGGCACAAGGGACACCGTAAAGTATGTTTGGACCACTCTCTGGTCAGAGAGGCCAGCAAACAGACGTGCGCCAACCTACCTGACTCTGAGGGTGGTCCAAACATGCTTTACGGTGTCCCTTGCACTGGCCAAACTTTGCTGGCCTAACTGTGCCGGTCTAACTCCAGGTTAGGATTGCGCCCTGAACCTGTTTTCTTGTATGCCAGCAGAGAGGCAACCAAATGGCTCTTTAATGCCCTGTCTCCCCTATGTGAACACCGGCTTTGTCAGAGCTCCTTTCTCACTACCTCGGCTGCCCACTCCTTTGGGTTTGTGTATAGCTTCTAGTAGCTGATCTGTATGGTAAGAGAAGGGTTCTGCTAAATACCATTGACTCATTTCTTTACTCAGCCTTGCTGTGACATCACAGCAGAATAACCAATTGCTGCCTGTGTTCTGTGCACGTGCAGGTTATCAATGTAAGTTTGTTCTGGAATGGCCTGGGAATTTCGTAAGGCACGGGTGGTTGGTATCCCAGAAATAGGCAGATATCTTTCTCCTAGGAGAAAATTTTCAATCTTTGTTGCGGTGGGGTGCTGAATTTGACATTGCCATGTAAACCGCTCCTCTCCCTTGCCATCATAGCCATTCCAGGTAATGACAGCAATGCTGAGCCATCTCATTGTTTCTGTATCCAGGAATGGCTACAATGGTGAGGGAGAGGAGCAATTTACATGGCAGGGTAAGGTACTTTGCCAAACTTAGCGCCTTGTTGTCCCCCACCCCACCCCAGAGAAACTCATGCTATCAGGGACTACTGACTTTCCCCTGAAATTCCGAGTAGTAGGACTATTTTTACCCAGTGGATAATTGGTGGAACTCCTTTCCACCAGAGGTATTGATGGCATCTGGCCTAGGTGCCTTTAAAAAGCAATTGGACACATTTCTGGAGGAAAGTCCATTGTGGGCTATAGACCATGATGAGTTGTGCAACCTCCTTATGTTAGTAGTAGGCTACTTCAGAATGCCAGGTGCAAGGGAGTGGCAACAGGATGCAGGCATCTTGTTTTTCTCATGTGCTCCCTGAGGCATATGGTGGGCCACTGTGAAGCTGGGCTAGATGGGCCTTGGCCTGATCCAGCAGGGCTGTTCTTATGTTCTTAAGCCTGGCTGTATTCTAGGGTGTGTTCTCCTGTCATTCAGAGCAGTGATGAGGTGAACTTTGAAATGTGCTCCAGAACCTTCTGTGGTGCAATCTGTAGAGAGCATGAAAATGCAATGCTATTGCCTGCTCTGTGTCATGTTCCAGCTTAAAAATGATCTGTTTGGTTCCTTCTCAGGTCACTGTTGGCATGAAGCTGGAGGATGCTGCCTCCGAGGAGGAGAAGCCGTCCTCGGCTGTGATGTGGGATGCTCCTGGCTCTCGGGCCCATCCTCAAACCCTCGTACAGGAGTCCGTAGGACGGAGAGAACCCTTAGAACCGCAGCATGAGCTGACTTGTGTCCCCAGGGAAGAAACTCAGCCTCCACAGGAAATGGGTAACGAATTCTTTGTGTTCTAGTGTGTAACCCTTGTATTCCACTCAAACCCTTATGATAGCACCAGGCAACAGTGACAGCTCTGTTCTTCTTGGTAGTCTGCTCAAATCCGTAATGAGCACACATGTTTGCAGAAATAACTTCTTTATCTCAGGAGAAAAAAAATCAGCTTGCCGTTCTTTTATCCCCAGGAGCTATAGTAAAGGCCTACTGTCTGTGAGATACCACCTGGGGGTGGGGTGGGAAGAGTTTCCATTTTTCCTAAATGTTTTATTTCTAAATGTTGCCCCAGGGAGTGGTAACAGGATAAAAGGATGCAGGCATCTTGTTGTCTCGTGTGCTCCCTGAGGCACCTGTTGGGCCACTGTGAGATATAGGAAGCTGCACTAGATGGGCCTTTAGCCTGATCCAGCAGGGCTCTTCTTATGTACCAGTCTCTTCAGCATGAATAGCACCAGCCCAGTTTTTTTCCTCCAAAGTGCAGCTTTGAATGTTGCAAGTCTAATTCTGGCTAATTATTGTATTGTTCCCCTACTACCTGGGCAAGAGGCACTTTTTCAAGTGATGTTCCTCTTATATTTAGCAGGGGGAAAATAATTGTCCCTCTTCACCCCAGCACAGTGTCTTTTCTAGTGGCTGTTGATGGTGGTGTTTTGCATTTTTTTTTTTTTTTACAAACAGCACTTCTTAAAATCACTCATCAAGTACAAACTAAAAAAAACACCACAAATCTACACTGGCAGACCAGAACTTGTGAGATCCTTCATGCTTAGACCACAGGCCCAGAAAAACAGTGTATTCTTCCTGAAGGCTGTCCTTGAAAAGATGAGATGAGCCTCATTGGGGGCAGGAGGAAGGGTTGTATAGCCTGAATGCAACAGTGTAGAAGGCCCTATCCTGAGGCAGGAACTCTGGAGCAGGGCCTCTCCTGATGATGTCAATTGTCATGTAGATAGGAGGGGTGGTACCCTGGGCTGAAGCTTAACAGGACTTTAATCGTCCAAACAAGCACCTTCAGTTGGGCCCAGAACCAAATCATGAACTCACCAAAGGCTTTGCAAAAAGTCTTTTCTCCTTTGGAAAAATGTAATGAGAAGGAAACTCCTGCAAGAATTGGAAGTAGATGGGATTGTACCCTGGCAGGAGAAAAAAAACATGACTTGCTAGGTGCTGGGATGGATGACAAGGTGGACCTGTGCAGTTGTAGTGCCTTATCAGCCACAGTGCTGGGGGTGGGGCGGCACAGAGCATTGGCCAGCATGGGGAGGCATCACAATAAGGAACACTGCACAGCTATGCGTGTCTCTTTAGTATGACATGAGGTCTGGGGTAAAACCTCTAGAAATGGAATGGTCATCTGGGCAAGACGGGATGATTAATGTGCCCTGCACAACCCATTCAAGGTATGCTTAGGTTGGAATTGCGTAGTTTTCTGCTGGTGCGTACGTGCCCTCTCCTCACTTAATATTTGGTGCAGCTGTTCCTTGCAAACGTTTTTGGGGTTTCCCCCGTGAACCGCTTGGCTTTGACTGGTTTGAGGGCTGTTATTCCTCGACAGGACCAAACCAGCTGATTGCGGTCAGGGGTGTCTCAACTCGGATGTGACTGTGCTCTTTCACACACAGCCACTCGTACTGGCTCGACAGGCTTCTCAAGCAGGTTTGTGCAGGTTGCGCTTGAGAGCTAATGCTAGCTTTAAACCCATGCAGGCTCTGACTGGTTTAGTGGGTGGATGCTGGGATACCTACCCACAAGCCCTCAGTATTCTGAGGCAACCTCTGAGGCTATGCCCCAGGGCGTCAGGATCTGACTCTTTAGATGGCTGGGAAACGAACCAGGTACAAGCTGGCATGTGGAATGGGACCTTGCAGCAAAATCTTGAAGAATCCGCTTCAGCTTCATTCTTGCCTTCCCACGACTATCCTGCACATTTGTTATCCAAAGCCATGTGTGATATTTCATCCACGCTTAATAGACCTAAATGCACGCAGGGGCATGTGAGATTGCTTGAGCACAGACGAATGAAACGAATGAATGAAACCAAGAACTTCAATTGTATTAAAACTAAACTAAAATTAAACAAAGATTCACAAAATAGTGCGGGGAGGAGAATGGAGTTTGGTGCTACTTGTGGGTTTTTTTCCCCCAATTGATGAACAGTGCTCCACATTCAGGGCGCAATCCTAGCCTAGAGTTACGCTGGCACAGTTAAGCCAGCAAAGTTTGGCTAGCACAAGGTCCATTGTAAAGTGCTTTGTAAAGTACAGGGTGTCCACAAAGTCTCTTTACAATTTCAAACTTGTATTACAAAAGCAAATGAAGAGATACATGTATGGAAAGTATACAATATTAGGAGTATATATTGAAGTTTATTTTGCATCAATTAATAAACCTCTATATGTGCACCATTGGTTGCACGCCGCACATCAAGGCGATAATCGATTTCCTGCCATGTTCGCTGTAGCATAGTCTCATCAATGGTGCCAGCGGCATCAGTGATCCTTCGCTTCAGGTTCTGTACACGATGTCTTTAACGTAGCCCCACAGAAAGAAATCTAGGGGCGTGATATCATTAACATATCTCATCACTTGCATTTTTCGTGATTTCTTGACATTGTAAAGAGACTTTGTGGACACCCTGTATGTTTAGACCACTCTCGGCATCAGAGATGCCAGCATGCAGATGTGCGCCATCCTCCTTGACCATGGTCCCATGGTCCAACTGCGCTTTACAGTGTCTCTTGTGCCGGCCAAACTTTGCTGGCCTAACTGCCAGCCTAATTCCAGGTTAGGATTGTGCCCTTAGTTGTGATGTCAGCAAGGAAACATACAGAATACAAAGCTTTTAAAATACAAATGCTCTTTTCCTTGGGGGGCGGGGAGTAATTTCAGATAACAACAGGTTCTAGTGCAATCAGCTCCCTGTCTCTCTGGTGTATGATTTTTGTATTTGCTTTGTTTTTTAAATGTGGTTAGTATTAAAAGAAAAATTTGCGCATGTGTACATACGCACATGCACACGTATAACGTCTCAGGCATCTACAATTCCATTCTACTGCTTGTATAGGCCAGGCTACAGCATTTATCTTGGATGGTTTTGCAGTCTCCAACGTGCAAATAAGGTATGCCAAGCTCCTTGGCGCAGGAGACCTGTCTCCTTTCTGTTTATGCCCAGTTATGTCTCTGTAAAGCACTGTGTGTGATGATAATGTTAGACGAATCATTATAATTAATATGGTAATAAGCCGAAGCTTAAGACTGGGGGGTCTTCCAGTCGTCTGCTTAGGATCTACTCTTATAGCAAAGGCTTCAATCTCTTGTCTCCAACACCTTGAAAAACTATTGTTCAATGGTCTGAGTTAAGGCCGGTTTGGTGAACGCACTTGGGGGGAAAAAGCACACCGATCACATAGTCCTAAGAATGCTGCTATTGTACTTCTACCTCTCCCACAGGCAGCCTCTCAAGCACTTTCTATTGCTGGGAATAATTTGAATGTAGTGATGAGAATAACATTTAGCTTCTCTCTTTTTTAAATTTACATTTCAGCAGGTGCCAGGACTGCCAGTCAAGCTGCAGACTGCCCTCCTGAAGAAGACGCTGGAGACTTGAAGAGGACCAGGGGTACCTGGGCCACATCCTCAGAATGGGAGGCGGACAGGTGGCCAGGTGAGGGAGGTGGCTCTTCCGAAGATGAACTCTCTACCCAAAGAAGAGGACTGAGAAGGGGTCTGGTGTTCCTCCCTTCACAGACTGCTCTAGCAAAGGAGGTGCTAGCGGACCCAAAGGACGCAGAAAGCCAAGTGAGGACATTTTTCGGTGGGGAGAAACCTTACCAGTGTCGAGAGTGTGGGGAGTGCTTCAGGGTGAAGCAAGAACTTGCCTTGCACAAAGGAACCCATCGTGGGGACAGACCTTTTCCTTGTGCTGTTTGTGGGAAGAGATTCACCCGGCTGTACCACCTCACCACACACCTCAGGATCCACTCAGGCGAGAAACCTTACCACTGCGCCGAGTGTGGGAAGCGATATGCGGACGCCTCCAACTTCTACAAACACCAGAGAAGCCACTCGGTTGAGAGGCCATACCAATGTACTGAGTGCAGAAAAACCTTTGGGAAACAATCCAGTGTTTGTAAACACCAAAAGAAACACCGAGGGGACCGGCCTTATATTTGCGACGTATGCGGGGACTGCTTCAGCAAACACACAGATCTTCTTGCTCATCAAAGAATCCATGAGGGTGGGAGGGTGCCGACTCTTTCGTGACTGGAGCCAAATCATTGCCCAAAAATCATTTCCTTGGAGATGTCGTAAGCTGTGCCTGAGAAAACCGCCTGTGGTGGAACACGGTTGGTCACATGCTGGGCTTGGACTTTTTGCAGGCCCCGCTAAAGTGAAAATACAAGTCCAGCCATTTTATACACTGACTTTTTCATACATAGATTTGACTCCATACTGATGGCTGCTGCAGATAAGAATGCTGCTGATCTCTGGAGAAGAGGAAAAAAAGTCCTTGTTCTATTAATCAATTTTCTAGAGAATCAGACTTTTAGAACTGCTATTTTCAGCTTGCACTGAGACCCTCTCTTACTGAGCAATGGGATGTGGAAATGATTCATTGAATAGAATCACTTCTGCATTCCATTTTTCAGTGAGAGAGGCTGAAGGGAGGGGTCACTTTTCTCAGAGTGGGCTGAAAATAGTTCTAATTGCCTGCCTGTCTGCCTGACTCTTGTTTCGTCTCAATTTAAAATGGTTTTGGTATTGGGGGCGGGGGGGGGAGTCCCAGAACCAAACCCCAGCAGATACCAAGACTATGGTGAGATTGGAAATATTGCTGTGAGTTGTGTTCTCTGAGCCCTGATAAGCAGGCTTGGAACTTCTAATAATCAGGAAGATACACGAAGGAGTTGCAGTCACTGTGCACATTACAGGAGTTTTCTAGAAAGTGGGGATGAACAGACTTTTCAAGAGGTGTGATGTGCCAATGTATGTTGAGGGTTTGTGCTCCTTGCCTACCTCTTCTTAGCTAAAAGGAAGATGATTTGTGCTAGTCATTCCGGATGCCATATGGATGCTTTGACCCATTTCAGTTGTTGCTAGCACTCAGGAATGACAGTTTAAAAACAACAACTCTGGGACAATGAATGAAGGCTAATAAATGATGTGAATTTCTTCCTGCTGTTGCTCTCTTGTTGTAATATTCTGCCCCCGTGAAGGGTATATGGAAATGCTGAAGACAGAAAGAAAATTCTGATTTTACCTCAGGTCACTTAAAAAAAATTGTGTGAAAATTAAAACACAATAAGAAAAGCCTGTGGCATTGTTCTGTGTATTATTTATTGAAATGTGTTGGCATTTGAAATCTGTTGGAGGGACTGTGTTGGCACACAACAATTGAATCCAACTAACAGGCAAAATTTTACAAGTTAGCAGTGTTAATTGCCTTTGGGCATGTGTTTCTTCTTCTCTTCTGCCCACCTCATTTCCTTGACCACTTTCTAGTGGTCTCTTCTCAATATTTCTGTGGAGATTGAGGTGAAAATTCTAATGCCCCTCCTCAACTTCACCAGCCAAAATTATGAAAAGAAACACTTTGCATAACCCCAATAATCCTTGCCACAACCCTATTAATTTAGCCCAATATCAATAGTATAAATGGGTAATCTTTACTACGACTACGAAATGACTACGAAATGAGTTCTTGTCGAAGACGGGGCAGGGTGTTGAGTTGATGCCCACAATTTAGGGCTGTTTTGTGTAATATGTCTGCTGCACGGAGGAGAAGGAAGAGTATGAATATGCATGTCTCTCCCCTCCCCCACATCTCTGGCATATTGGTGCCTAATGGTGGGTGGGTGGGATGGGCAGGTGTTTGAGGGGTGCACTTTAAATTCAGGTGCACTTGATTGGGGGAGATGTACATGACCTTTCACCCTTCCCCATGTGCTTGAGGGGTGGTGGTTGGAGTTTTATCTGGAATCTCTTGGTCTGGTCACAGAAGTTAGTGTCTATGGGGAGGGAAAGGTGAAGTTTCCTTCCAAAGTCTAAATATACTTTGTGACCTAGGATAAAGGGCTGTGTTTTCTCTCCAAGTTCTTGTCACATGGAACAGACAAGCTGTGGGTCCACATGTGGGTATTTTGACTGAAGTAGCAGCCTGTCTTCAAAGTCTATTGTGAGTGTCCTCTTGGGAAGAGAACATAAGAATTACCTTGCTAGTTCAGGCCAAAGGCCAAACTAGTCTAGCTTCCTGTATCTCACAGTGGCCCACACAAGCCAAGAAGATGCCTGCATCTGGTTTCAACTCCCCTGCACCTGGCATTCTGAAGTAGCCTACTACTAATGTAAGGAGGTTGCACAACCCATTATGGCCTGTAGCCCACTTTTCCTCCAGAAATCTGTCCAATTCCCTAAAGGCACTTAGGCCAGATGCCATCACCACTTCCTGTGGCAAGGTGTTCCACAGATTAATTACCTGCTGGGTAAAAAGGTATTTCCTCTGATCCAGTCTGACTCCCAACAATTTTAGTGGATGACCCCTGGTTTTGGTGTTGTGAGAGAGGGAAAAGAATATCCCTCTATCCATCCCATGCATAATTTTGTACGTCTCAATCAAGTCCCTCCTCAGGCGCCCAAGAAAATATTGGGTGGCTCTCCAGCCCCCTGCTTTTCCCACAAAGATATTTACTTTTTTTTGGATAGGCTTCCGTCTAGACAAAAGCACTTTTGCTGAGCTGTGTAATATAATGATTAAAGCCTGTCTTGCCCCATCTGCATAGACTGGCCTGGAATGCATGGAAAGTGAAGCTAACCGCAATGTACAAACTACTCTTGAGAAGCAGCCCCTTCCAGATGATGCAGGCATTTATGTGGTCTTTGTTTTCCTTAATTGGTCTTGAAGTCAATTTTCATTGTTTTTGCTGGCTTCTATTTCCTGTGGTTTAGGTGCAATTTCTTTGTTATTCAATTGGCAGGACTCTGTTACAGCCATGTCTATGTACCTTGTGGTTTGCTCCTGGGCCGCAGAAGCAACTTGTATGGAAAAAAAAATTACCACTTTGGCATGAGTGTATGGGCTAGACTCCCTCTGGTGGTCAGGCCAGGCAATGGCAAGCTATGAAATACTTGCCCCAAACAGAAAAGTGCCAGTCCCAGTTATGTTAAGGGTGTCTAAATCATTAAAAGCAAATGTTTACAAAGAGCTGCAGAAACTCTCACTGTCTCAGTTGTGGTGTAAGTAAACAAGCAACTGCCCCAACAGCTAGTGCTGATTTTGATAATATTATTCCTCACTTACCCAGGGTTAGCACTTCAGGTTGAGTGTCTCTTATCTGGAATGCTTGGGATGGGAAGGTGTCTGGATTTTGGATTTGTCTGGATTTTAGAAGAATTGCATACATAAAGGAGCAAGAGGAAGCATTTCTCATTATAATAACTGTTGCCCATTTCGGTGTCTGATGGCCTCTTTGGCATTTTTCAACAATGGCACATACAACAGAGCAGAGAATACAACTGACAGCCAGTACATGGAAATGAGCACAAGTCCTTCTAGTGTTCACAGTGCAGAGAGTTTTTTAAAAAGCCTTGGATGAAAAAGTCTGGATTTTGGATGTCTGGATAAAGGATAATCTACCTAAATTGGTCATCTTTGGCTAGACCCCTTCTTTAAAGCAACGGCTTTGAAAAGTAATGAAGTACTGCTAGCGGGAACAAAATGTCTTTCCTTTACCCATGAGCAACGGGCAGCCCAATCCTGAGCTGCCTGGGTCCCATAGAAGCAGCGGTAGCACAGTGACTCCTGCCATGGTCTCCTTGGGGGAAGGGTACAGGCCTCGCAATGGGACGCAATGGGCTATTTTGCCCAATGCAAGGGAAGCCACTGCTGGCTCAAACTCTGGCTGGCCCACTGCTACCCTCCCTCGACCAGTTCCACCCAGTAATGGCATCTAAATGATTCAGCAACAGGTACTCACTTTTGATTGGCACTTGTGTTGGGGCCTGCCCACCGGAAGTGAGGGCATAGCTGGAACCCAGGAACTGTCCCCAGGAACCGCTGCGCCTCCTTGGGAGGGAGCCCAAGGGAGCAGCTCACGCTGCTGCCGCCGCCGGCGGTTTCCCTTGCTCCACTGCCTGCCTGCCTGGCTCTGAGAACATGCAGGCAACTCAAACGTGCAGGCAATTCAAACATTGCAGGGGGCAGAGTGGAGCGCTGACAGAGTCGACGAATGGACGGGCGAATGGGCGGGGCCAGCCCTAATCCTAGGAACGGGTACGCGCGTACCCGCTACATGACATGTCTGGTTCCACCCCTTCCCCACCCCCCTGAAGGGCTTTACCGCCGACTTGTGCTGCTGGAATGAAATCCGTGAAAAAATAAATAAAATCATTTTCTCCCACCCCAATAACTTGTGGTACTTTTGCATAAAGTTTGAGAAACCAGTTCTTGCTGATGAAAACTTGTTGTGGCCTTTTGCAGATGTTAATGAATGCACATACAGTGGGAGACAGGGAGTCTTGCCCCGATGCTTTTCCCACCTTATACACACCAGGCCTGCAAGCAAGGGAGGCAAAATCTCTGGGCCTGGGGCTCCGTGGGGTCCAGGCCATGACAAAACAAACTATGCAGGACAAAGTCATTTTTTTAAACTATTTACATTCCTCTTCCCCACATTTAACGAGACATCATCAATTTTTTTAAAAGGAGCTGGAATCCATTCACTACTGCAAAACGTTGAATTGCCTCTAGATGGTGGGCTCTGATCACTCTTGCTTTTGAGAATGACTACATGAAATGGGAAAAACTATGGAAATGGTGAAACTAACTGCAAAATGATGAATTACAGAAGGAAATACAAAACACTTGGATGATCTTGGTCAATATTACACACTTTTTGGAAAATTCAATGTGCAGTTTTGTTTATCATGCTTCAGGTAAGAGGCAGGACCCGCCGAAGGCCTGCTCCAACTCTATGATATCATAAAACCCCTCCTTATTAACAGATTGTGCATATCTTTATTTGCTTTTAACCCAATTTGAACCCTGGATTCAACCCCATTTCTTACACACACTTCAGTACTGAAGTAGTTTTGAAGAAAAGATACAGTCAACCTAAAATAAAATACAGTCTAAAATAAAATACAGTTTAAATGCCTAAAATACAGTCAACCATAGTCACTGATCTCTCATGACATTTCAGGACTACGGTTAGTGAATGCTTGATAACAAATTGTGAAGTTCGTATGACAGCTAACAGATGGTGCATCTTATTTACTTTTAATCATTTCCAGATACAACCCTGCTTCACACCATGTATTTTTAAAGCGGACAGAGTTGAGAAGGCCCCAAAGGTTGTTATGTAGATAGGCACTTAGCTGCTTTGATGGGTTCCCCTGAGGAGCTCTTCCTTGTTCTTCAGCCCAGGCCTCAACAGAAATATATAACATTCAAGGGCCAAGATCCAACGTAGTGCTGAAATAAGTTTGTCTTCCAAGTTTTTTCTTTCTTTGGGTGTCTTGACAAAAGACAACGGCCAGGAAGCCCACGGAGCGCAAAACACAGTCAAACATAGTGGTAACACAATGCTAGAGCTCATGACATTTCTCTAGATCTCATGACTAGATCTCAATGCTAGATCTCATGACAACACAGATATTTCATGACATTTCAGGTCTATTTCCATTCCTGACTACTTGACAATTTCTGGGGAAGGGGAAGAGGTTGCTAGTCACGCAATACAAATGCACCCTTGAATGAGGGAACAGGAAAGAACCATGAAGTCGGCCAGTCTTTTCCTCATCCACTTTCTCATAATGAACTCAGGAGAGGTCCCTGGGCAGGGGACTGGATCACCTCCAGACCAGCCAAGGCAAATCCTATGTGTGAAAAAACAACTCCTCATGCACGGATCTACTGGTAGCGGCTTCAGAATAGTTTTGGGTGCCACTGACAGTGCCATATAAAACTACTGCCACATCAGTTTCCAAGAAACCAAGCCCTCTCACCAGAATTAACAATGCTAACATTGTTAACATTGTTTTGCAGGTGCAGGTCAATGTGCTCAGCAGCCACCTGAATTGGGCCACCTGGGGATGGGGTTTAGAATTTGGCACTACAGCCATCGTGTGTCACTGCCTCCGTTGCCACCCACTGCACCGCCCTGTTACGCCCCCAGCACACCTCTGACACGCCCTCGGTGGGGTCCTGCGCTGACCGAGCACTGCCAACGCTTGGATGGCATATGGCTGGCGCTGCTGACGGCGCAGTGGCGCCCGTGCGCAGATGATGATGCTTGCGCTGGTCCAGCACCTGACTTGCCGGCGCAGATGTGCTTGACAGCAGGTTTGCGACAGTGCTGGACCAGTGCAAAAGCGTAATGCCGGTGCAACGCTGGTATAGGATTGCACTCTGAGAGGTACTGTATACATGACCAGCAGATCCAAGGAGCTGTATTGGCTCCTCCTGATTTTTTTAGCCCCATTGAAAAGGCCGGATTTAACAACTATATGAGGTAGTTCAGTCTGAGAGATTGTCACCCAAGGACCATCATGGTGGAGCTGGGACTTCCTAGTTTAAGTTCAACATGCCTAACCTGCTCATCACACTGGCTCCGTTATTATTTTCACATTATTATTATTGTTATTATTATTATTTATTGAATTTTTACTCCGCCTTTCCGCCTGAAGGCACTCAAGGCGGCATTACAAAAAACAGGTTAAAACAAATAAAAACAACAGAATTAAAAACAGTAATTAAAAACAATATAAAAATACAATATAAAAAATACAATAATCATCCCATGGACATAAAAGTATAGAAATCTAAAAAGAATACAAAGACCAGCCAGCCTGTCAGCAACTAAAAGCCTGCTGAAATAAAAAGGTCTTCAGCCCCCGCCGAAATACCGCCAAAGAGGGAGCAGTTCTTAGCTCTAAGGGGAGGGTATTCCAAAGTTGGGGTGCCATCACTGAGAAGGCCCTATATCTGGCCGCCACTCCTCTCACCTCTCCTAGTGGCGGCACAGTCAAAAGGGCCCCTCCAGATGACCTCAGAGTACGGGTAGGATTATATGGGAGGAGGCGGTCCCTCAAATACCCAGTATACATTTATATACTGTCTTTCTTCCAAGGAGCTCAGGGCAATCTTCAGATTTGTAGAAGAGAAGGTTGTTTTTATTACTCTGTTGGACATTTGGTGTGATTAAGAGATGTTGAATTTTATTGGGATGCTCTTAAATGCTTCTTTTATCATTGTCTTGGCTCCATCTGTTTATTTTTGTTGCTGCTGCTTCTGTGTTTTTCTTGTTGGCCATGTTTTTTAGTATTTTTTTTTCTCTTGTAGACATATTGTGGACTGGCTTGGCAGCACTTATGCGGCAGAAAAAGGCAGGCCAAAGTTGTGAAAATGAATGAATGAATTTGCCTTAATCTTCCCTCACAGACAGAAAGCATAAGGCACTCTCTTCCAACATCCGCCTCAAGTTCTTTCTTTTCCACAGAGTGTACTAATTTAGGAAGGTTATCTCTTTCAAGCCACATCGATCAATTTTAAACCCCGTTGCCTGACCAACTGTCACATAACTGACACCCAAATATGTGAAAAGTTTCTTTCTTTATCATGGCCAAAACCACACTGGGGTGGGAGGAGATGGGCTGTCCTAAAGATTTTGAAAGGCCACTGATAGTTTTCTGAGGGGGCTGTGGCCATCAGATAACTCAAGGAGTGCATGATGGACAAGAGGGGCTGAGAATTACGGGGCTGAGCTGGGGGCTCCTGCTTCCTAATGGACGTTCTCTTGTTGCTCTGTAAGTCAAGAACTCCAATAGGATGCAGTTCAAGGAAAAGGCTGGGAGCAGCAGAGCGTCAACCAGGATGGGTGGAAAAGGGAGCGTATGTTAACTAACTGGGAACGCAGCAGGAAGCAAAAGGAAATCACTCAGAATGTGATGTTCGGGTATTCTTGTGCCTAGATGGCTTGATTCAGAGGGCTTGGAGAGCCCACTGGACACGGTCACTCAGGAAGATGGGAGAAAACATTGTGGATTTTCCTTTGTTAGGTCTGGTTCTTACATTGCACTTTTGTTGGCTCTGTTAGAGCTGAAATCAGCTTGAGAATGGGAAGAACAATCAAATTCAAAGAGAATTTCTATCATTCTTGGTTCAGCACATATTATTCGCAAATACATTATGACATTTTAGGTTCCTGGGTGGGGCCCAACTAGTAATTAACGCCAAGTAACTAGCGTGATATTATTTCAATATAATAATAATAATAATAATAATAATAATAATAATAATAATAATAAT
>JAJKFI010000166.1:669017-681472 GCA_029204185.1 Lerista edwardsae | reverse complement strand
ATAATAATAATAATAATAATAATAATAATAATAATAATAATAATAATAATAATAATAATAACTGTCAGTGGTAGCTTCTGAGTACATCACTTATGTCTTGTTCTGCTGTGCATCCTCTTGCAGGTGTTCTTTCCAAACTTAGCTGGTGCTGGGAGGAAGATGCCCGTAGCAAATATTTAACAGAATGCAGCGTTCCAGGTGAGACTATGAGAAAAAGGAATGAGCAGGGCACCACCGAGAAGAGGAAAATGCACCTGGGTTTACTGAATCAGTAGTGAGGAGGGTTTGTCAGCAGAAATTGGCTCCCATTCATTTATGTGACTGTCAGCCCAGTCCTAACTAACTTTCAAGCTCCGATGCGGCCATGGCAATAGGGCACATGCTGCATTCTGTGGTAGTGGTGGGACCATCACAGAGTTCTCGTCCAGGTAACGGAATGTTTGCTTTCTTATCTTGAGGCCACATCAGCACTGGAAAGTTGCTTGGGATTGGGCTAGTAAGAACTAATGTATTTGCTGAAGTACTGTATTTAGGAGGGTTGAGTTATGCTAGCTTGTTTTCCTCCCTCTCGCTCTTGCTGTTGGTCTGCTTCATTTGGCATTGTTGTATCTTTTGTAACGTTTTAATCGATCCCGTTGCACTGGCGACCATGTCAAAATGTGAGTTTCAAATATTTTTTTTTAAAAAACTATGCAAGTACATTGTTGATGCAATTTTGTCACATGCGGCTTTATGCACCCACAGAATGCCCCAGATATTTTCACATGTGAGGCAGAGAACTGAAATGGTGGCAAAAATATAATTTTAGAATTTAAATTTAAAATTAAATTTTAAAATTAAAAGTCATCCTTTAAGACTACTATTTAATAGTGTCTGCATTCCTCCATATTGTAAATTATGTTAAAATGTTTTTTTTTCTATAGTGAGTAAAATAAAAAAAAGGAAAGCCTTTCAAAAGTGCCTTCCTGCATTTATAACATCTGTGCCTCGTGCTATAAGGAAGAGGTGCAACTCTTCCCAGTGACGTTTGTTCTTCCCTAAAAGCACAATCTGAACCTGGAGTCAGGCTGGCACAAAACTGGACCACCGCAAGAGACACTGTAAAGTATTTTTGGACCCCTCTCAGAGTCAGAGAGGCCAGCACACAAATGTGAGCCATCCTCCCTGATTCTGAGAGTGATCCAAATGCACTTTACAATGGCAACTTGTGCCAGCCAAACTTTGCTGGCCTAATTTGTGCCGGCTTACCTCCAGGTTAGGATTGTGCTCTAAGAATTACATGTTAAAGTGTCTGTTGACCAGCAGCTGAGCTTCAAAGGTTTAAAGGTCTGCAAATCATTAGTGGAAAGGATGAGTGATGCCTGCTTCTGTCTCGATTATTATTATTATTATTATTATTATTATTATTTATTGTCATTGTGTTACACAACGAAATTCACTGACACCCGGAGACCAAACCAATACACACACTAAGTTCCCGACACTCCCCCCAACCCCCCATACCATCCACCCCCTAAAATTCCTCTTCTAAAATTCCTCTTCTAAATTCCTCCTCTTCTCGATGCTACTGAATGTTAAACTGACTTGTCCTTTTGTTGCTTCCAGGCATTCTCCCTCCACCAGAGCTGTTCCTCAATGCATCTTCAGCTCAAGAAGGGGATTTTGTCTCTGCACACTGCAAGACTCCAGTAAACATTTCTAGCACCAGAATATTTTTCTGCAAAGATGGACTTCCTCTGGCAACCCAACAATATACCCCAGGCAATATTATATACACCTTTTCCTTTTCCGTCACCCAGCAGAATGGCAGCCTCTATTCCTGTGGGTATCAGAAGAAGTATAGCAATAACCAGGTGACACACTCGATTCTCAGTGCGCCTTGGAAACTGACTGTGCTGTCAGGTAAGAAACAGGGAGACAAGCCAGGACATTCAGCTGTGATTCAAGTTGTTCTAGGCTGGTTTTGTTTCAAACTAATAAAGATTTGGTATGTGCTTCGCCTTACCTCTGAACTTGGTTTCTAGAAGTAGAGAAAGCTAAGACTAAGGGCACAATCCGAACCTGGACTGAGGCCGGCATAGTTAGGCTAGCAAAGTTCGGCTGGCACAAGGGACACTGTACAGTATGTGTGGACCACTGTCGGAGTCAGGGAGGCCCGCACACAGACGTTCACCATCCTCCCTGACTCCTAGAGTGGTCCAAACGTGCTTTACGGTGGCGCTTGTCACAGCAAACTTTGCTGGCCTAACTGTGCCGGCCTAACTCCAGGTTAGGATTGCACCGTCAAAGTCATTTCACTACACTTAACTGGAAAAATCTCCAGTGACAGCAGGGCAGCCCATTCCTGCGCTGCCTGGCTGCCACAGGCACATCTCTAGCCGAAACGCAACTGCTGCATCCCACAGCAGCCAGGCAGCCACCAGAGGCACCTTGGGAAATGGGGACATTTGTCCCCTCAGGTAATCCCAGAGACCTGCCAATGGGTCTCCTCGCATCTGTGTTGGATATTTATCTGACACAGATGCGAGGGCCTCCATATTGGGCTGCGCGGCCCGACATGGAGGATAGGATTTAGTGGCAAAGGTTGCTGCAGGACCCACCCCATTCCGCCCCTCCCCCGCCCAGTACCGCTCTCCTGCCCCACCCCGAATTGGCATAACTCACTGCCCACCGGTCCCGCATTGCTGCCTCTGAGCGGGCCGCTATTGCCCACGCTGCATGCCTTACAGCATGTTTGTGACATCAGCGCAGGTGGCATGCTTGTATCGCCCATGTTGGAGGGTTTCAGGATTCAGTCAAAGTTGGCAAACGTACAAGGGGGGCATGATTTTATAATATTAGAATTAGGATGAGATTTTTTCTTCCTTATATTGTTTGCACATGTCTCCAGGTCTGAACTGTGAGCACTAGAAAGATTTTTCCTTCCTCTCTTTATTTGTTGATTGAAATGATTATTTATAACAAGGAATGGATTCAATTCTCATCCCTGCCCTAATGTCGCTTAAATTTTTTTTAACAAAGAAACAATGCAATTCTATTTGTGTCTACTCAGAATTAAGTCTCATTGAGTTTAATAGGACTTACTGTCAGGGAAGTGTATGTAGGATTGCAACCAAGAGCTCAAATTTGCTATGTTTTCATCTTTAAATGTTTTTTGTTTTTCTTAGGAATAAAAACACATCTCGGGCAATTCAACCGAGAGAAGGAGGGAGCATGGACAGAAAGTAGTAAGTTCAGCAGCTCAACAAGGAGTTGAGCTTACTTATATCTAAACTCAGGGCACAGTCCTAACCTGGAGTTAGGCCGGCACAGTTAATGCCATCAAAGTTTTGCCGGCACAAGGGACACAGTACAGTATGTTTTCACCACTCTTAGGTCTTTAGAGGCCAGCACACAGACATGTGCCATCCTCCCTGACTCCGAGAGTGGTCCAAATGCACTTTGCGGTGTCCCTTGTACCGGCCAAACCATGGGCTATTTAATTAAGAGCATTCATGTTTGTCAACATTTACTTTTAATGGGGAAAATGGAAAATTCAGTGAATTTTGCACTTAAAACATGGTTTAAAAACGACAAATGTTTTATATTGGGCATTTCAAATGTCAAATTCTGTGTGCAAATATTGTATTATAACTAATGTATTATTCTTTATCCCTGCGATTTGTATCAAGCAATGCCTCTGTATGCCTGGATTCTCCGCTCCGCAGTGGTGCTTCTCCTCTTGGTCTCATCATGGATTTTTGACTGCATCTTAAAGAAATGGAACTGAAGCTTGGTCTGAACCAGAAACTTGGAAAACCTCCATTGGAAGGAGAACTGTGGTCCCTCATCTGACACGGCCCTTTCACTTCGGAGAATCAGTTGTTTTGCACAGATATGAGCACAGTATATGTATTAACATTTATGGGAGAACTGCCCAAATAAGCCCCCTGTGGTGTGCTTCTGCATTGCTTTAATGTCAATAAAGATGAGCACTCTAGAAAAAGAATGGCATCAATGAAGAAGGGAAAATAGACTCAGAGAGGCTCTGCTTTTTACCAAGCAATCTTATATTCTAGTTAGGACATGTCCCTGTAATGGACTAATGTCATCTCAATGCAATTGAGATCTTACATTGAGCTTGCACAAAAAAGGAGGAGAAAACAAGTGCTTATAACCCCACCCCCACCCCACCCTAGAGAGGCACAACCCCACGACTTTCTCTCCCAGTGGCAATGACAACATCGCCAACGTGTACCAATCATGAGATGACCTGGCATGCAGGCCAGGCATGGAAGGAACAAATAATTAACATGTTATTATTAAGACCATAATAAATTGTATACCACTGTTGCATGTATTGTCATCCTTTGCCTTGAGAGTCTTCCATAGCCAAAAGGTAGGAAACAGATTTAAGACAACAAATAAATAATATTTATTTATTCATCTATCCCTGCATGGCTGGAAAAAAAAGTTATGCCTTTTTTAATCCGCTAAACTGACAAATCAGTTTGTTTTGTAGAACAGGCTGTTCCAGTTCCTATGTGGTTTTAATTTTTTAAAAAAGTGAGCTACAGAAACCTACCCTCCCAAAGTAGTTGGGATATTGCCCTTCTCACACCTTTTCAGCCTGTTTATGTTTACATTATTAAGGCACAATATCATGTAGGAAGTCCAGCATTCATATAGGCATGGGTTGTGTTCACAACAGTCACTAGTGCATTCTCTCTCTCTCTCTCTCTCTCTCTCTCTCTCACTCACTCACACACACACACACACACACACACACACAGAGGAGCTGTTTGTGGACTATTAGTTTCTGTTTGCGGAGGGAATTTTTTTAGAATAGGCCCATTGTTCCATTATATCTAGGGATAAATGTAATGTACACTATTAACTGCAAAAATATAAAATTTGCTCGCTGAGATTTTGATCTGTCCATAGGTTTTGGTGAAGTTCTCTTTTCAGCTGAACTTTTATTAGCTGAGATAAGTTTTATTAGTTGAGATAAGTTTTATTAGTTGAGATATTAGTTGAGATAAGAAAAATAAGAATTTGTAAACTGCTCTACATGTTTTACTAGAGAACTAACCCATAAATCATTTAATTAATTTTACAAAACATAAAAGCACAGGCATGCCCCGATATCCATTGATTCAGTATCCACAGTTTCAGTTAGCCATGGATACTGGGACACCTATTAAAAAGATAGAGGATCATTAAATAAATCTCTCTTTTTAAACCTTGTTGCATCAAAACCACTGATGTTTCCCTATCTTTAAAAAGGCAGCCCCAGTATCCATAGTTTCAGGTATCCACAGTGGGGTCCAGAATGGAACGCCAGTGGATACTGGGACATGCCTGTATTAAATACCATATATTTAATACTGTATTGGACAAACTTAATATTGGTCCATCTCCTGCTTCTTCTGCCATTTGCCCTTCCCTACTAGAGCGAACCATTTCATCTATTTCATCATTTGGAAACATGTTGTAATTGAGTACGAGAGAATAGCAATATGCCAAGTACAGTAGTCTTGGTCCCTTGTACCAATATGATCCTTGCCCACAATCCCTGACATCCCTGGGTTCTGAATCCATCACCGTTGAACCCACATAAGTTTCCTTCATGCAATTGAGAATCCTAGAACATCAAAAGTGGTGAACTGGGTTCAGAAAGATACTCTGCAAGCTCACCTGGAGGGACACACAGAGTTTGTCAAATGGCTTCTTTGCTGTTTGAGGTCCAGTGGTACGCCAAGTTGTTGTGATATCATTTCCACTTATTTCCTGTCCCAGGTAATCATGATCCATCCAGTGATAATGCCAGAAGCCTTCTAATGCCTTCTAATTCTTGGACCTGGAATTGATCTATTCAATATTGGTCAAAATTCATTCTGTGTTTTGCTACTAAATGTTAATTTTTTTCTAAAATACTAGTAGTAAAACTTCTTAATTATAAGGATCCTATTAATGTATCTGTCCTTGCCACTCCTTATTTCTTGCCCAGGCAGTCTGGATCAGCCCAGTGGTAACAGCAGCAATAATGGCTCGTAAACAGTTTATTTGGCTTTGAATGGGATGGCACCAACTGCACTTACTCTCAATTTTTGTTCTGTTTTCCTCTGTATGTGGGAATGAGTGAATGTTCAGGGCACAATCCTAACCTGGAGTTAGGCCGGCACAGGTTAGGCCAGCAAAGTTTGGCTGGCACATGGGCCACCATAAAGTGCTTTTGGACCACCCTCGGAGTCAGGGAGGATGGTGCACATCTGACTCCAAGAATGGTCCAAACATACTTTACGGTGTCCCTTGTGATGGCCGAACTTTGCTGGCCTAACTTGTGCCGGCCTAACTTCAGATTAGGATTGCGCTCTCATTCTGTTATGGTTATTATGCCATACTATTTAACTCCCCGCATGACAATGAAGGCTGACTTGAGGTTGACCTAAGCCAGTTATGATTTTTAGTTATTCAAACTAATAACAATTATGTTACTGTTGCTGCTGATGTATAATGAACCCATCTTCCCAGAAGGAAAACTTTTCTTTTGAGTTGTATTATGTTTTGGGGAGACTCTATGGTCCATTATGAAGAAAATGTAAATACTGTCTATTTATCTACTCACACATGAACGCATTCACAAATGCGTTTTTAACTAACAGCCGATTTCTCTGGAAGAAATAAGGTTTATTTCTTTAATTTTTATTTTTAAAAAAGCTCTCCAGTAAAGAAAAAAAAGGAAATTTTCTAACTTTTTTGTTCTTACCCTGCTAGTTCAATATTTGAAATGGATTAAAAGAGAAAAACATGGATTTCTTTTGGATGCAGGTGCACACCAACCTTCCAGGATGGCATAATTTTTTTTTTAAAAAAAAATCTTCCCTGAATGGAATTTTAAAAGATCCTGTTTGTTATTTATTTTTGTTTGCACATAGGGCCTCAAAGTGTACAAATTCAACCAAACAAAACGGGGTAGAAGAACTGCAGTGCTCCTTAGGCAAGCTTTAAATTCGGGAAGAAATTTGGCACTGTATATTTTTGAAAGCGGGAGCCCTAACTTTAACCAGAGGCCACCAAGCTATTTTTTAAAAAATTATTTTTGCATTTCACATTTTCTGTTTCACCAGGGGCAGGAACATTTTTTAGGAGACACACATCGTGTGAAACACAAAATACTTGGGCATAATGATACAATGATACCATTAACAAAGTCTGTCTCTGTGGCAAGAACTGAGTATATGGTACTTTTTCTTCTTTGATTAATTCATTTGGATTAACCTTCATTTTATAGTTCCAAATTGGACAATTATATCTGGAATTGCAGGTTTTGCTGTTCTCATTCTGATTCCACTGATCTACTTCTGATAAAAAAGGGTGAGTGATGGTGAGATAAAACCATGCTAATCCACCACAGAAAGGGTTGGGTACAGCTGGGGTACAAATTGGGCATCCTTTATACAAAGTCCTTGGGACCAGAAACGTTTTGGATATCAGATTTTTCTGTATTTTGGAATGCTTGCATATCCATAATGAGAGAGCTTGGGGATGGAGCCCAAGTATAAACACAACATTCATTTATGTTTCATATATGCCTTATACAGATAACCCAAATTTTAAACAATGTTTTTAACAATTCTGCGCATGAAACAAGGTTTGTGCATGAAATAGAGTTTGTGATTTTATGTCTTTAAAAAGAAAAAGAAAAGTCATGTTGGTGCTCAAAAAATTCTGTATTTTGGAATACTCCATATTTTGGAATTCCAAATAAAGGTATCCTGTTGCTCATTTCAATTTGTGGTTCTGTGTGTGTGATTTGTCTTAACTGTTGGTATGCCTTCATTGTATGGACATGATAATGGGCGGAGAGCTGCTAAGAGCTCAGATGTCAGAGATTCTGATATCTGTGGGATGTGTAGTACATACTCCCAAGATTCGTAAACATCTTTATGCCCCAGCAACTCTGAGCCCTTGATGATAGCTATCTGTCCTCCCACAATCTTGGCAGCCAATGTTAATCTGTTGGCATTGTGGCTCAGGAAGTACTATTGGTGGGTGTAACGACTAGAGATTGACCACTTCTGGAAGGTTTAGCCACTGAGCAATTGCCATTGAGTTCATGCCATTCGGTCATGGGGAAACTTTTACCTTTTTTATGTTCTTCTATGGGCATGCCATGCACGTTTTTGAAGTTTTACCAAAAGCTGAGATTAACTGTGGCTTTGTTTGCAGATACTAAAATTATGGCTTTCTGCAGAGCAGCGGTGAGTAGCTGTGGCATCCCAATGGCGGGCTATCCATTCTGGAGATGTCTAGTTATTGAAGACCGTTTTCACTCCTGATTGTTTCTGTGTGCTATGCTCTGGATTATGGGATGTTAGAATAGGGCAAGATGGTTGGATTTTATGACTTTGGTGATAAAGTTGCCACTTAGATTTTATGACTTTTTATGAGCTTTGGTGATTCTCAATGCTCAATGTCATATATTGCTTTGAATTTGTGATGTTTTATGATTTTTATTGTTGACTTTTTTTGCTGCTGGGAGCATTATGTAATTAAGGACTGAAAAGTGGGAAGAATATTCTGATTCTTTAATTAATACTCTCTTGATGATATCATAGATTCTTACTCCATTGGAAGATGCTGACACAGATCTCACAGAACAAGCAACATTGTCGAGGGACAATGACACCAGCTATTAAGCCTTACAGCCATGCCATGTCATAACTTATAAACTTGTAAATAGGTAAACCAGCCGTAAGATTCTACCTTATGTTTGGTCAGACCAGTAGAGCGTAGTCCTAACCTGGCGTTATGCTGGAACAGTTAGGCCAGCAAAGTTTGGCCAACACATGGGACACTGTAAAGTATGTTTGGGACACTCTCTGAGTCAGAGATGCCAGCATACAGATGTGGGTCATCCTCCCTGACTCCGAGAATGATCCAAATGCACTTTATGGTGTCCCTTGTACCAGCCAAACTTGGCTGGCCTAACTGTGCCGGCCTAACTCCAGGTTAGGATTGCTCCTGTAGTCTATTATTCTGACTACCTTCTATCATGACTGACATAAGCAGTCCAGGATTTAAATAGAGCATGCTGCCAATCCTGTGCTGAGGCAATTTATTGAGAGATGCCAAAATTTTTTTATAAATGGTTGTAAAGTACATTCATGCAAACAAGCAATCTCATGCACTCACAATGATATCTCTATGGACCAAACTAGTTGTTGTGTAATTTAACCAACTGGATGGCATGTTCTCTTGGGCTTGAACATTGCAGGGGAAAATCAGTAGTGGTTAACATGCTGGCTTTGAGGAATTACTGACAGGTTCACCATTACTGACCTTCTTCTGGAGGAAACCTTGATAAGCTTGCAAGAAACCCCAGGATTCCCTGGAATACAATTTGAAAACCAACACTCAAAAGGAGTGAACGCACATATCTGAGGGTGCAATCCTTATCTGGAGTTAGGCTGGCTGCTTGGAGGCCAGCAAAGTTTGGCTGGCACAAGGGACACTGTAAAGTATGTTTGGATCACTCTTGAAGTCAGAGAGGCCAGCACACAGACATGAGCCATCCTCAGAGAGTGGTCCAAACATGCTTTATGGTGTTCCTTGTACCAGCCTAACTTTGCTGGCCTAACTCCATGTTAGGATTGCACTCTGATTCTCTGGGTTGGGGCAATTTATGAAGGGGAGTATTTTTTTTTTTTTTTTTGCAAAAAACAAACACAAAAAAGAACTGTTGTTTTTTCAACAGTTAGTTGCAAGTGGCTTCCATTAAGGCTCCAGGATTGGAAAATGACTAACTTCTTGTTTTAATTTCTAAGCCTACAGCATCTGAGAATGCAGAAACAGTCACATATACAACTGTACCTTCGTTGAACAGGCCTGTCCCCAATTTTGTGCTGGCCTCACAGACATCAAATGAGATATATCAGAGCACCATTTGAAGAGCACCATATGGGGTGGCAGAATCTGGGAGCACCAGGTGTATTGGAATGATAAACCATAGAAGCCTTCTGGCACTGAAAAGTTCTGAGAAAGATTAACTGTACTACAATTTTATTTGCACTCTTGCCTGCTCTCAAACATGTCCAGGTTCTCTGCCACCATAGCCCTCCTTTTTTACTCTGTCTGAATGGTGATACATTGTCTTATTTCTTTGTTACAATAAATATGAGATGCAAATTCTTGTGATCTGATTTTTTGAAGAACCACCTTGATCTTACCACGTTTAATACCAGATAACCCATTAAGACCCTATTTCACAAGTTCGTCCCTGTATTTGTTTGAAGTAACTTGTTTGGATGTTTAAGTGAGGCCATGGATACAGAATGGAGGCAGCTGAATGAAGCTACAGTTTAGGAATCTGCCCATCATGTATTTGTTGTACAGTACTGTCATGGCCAAGTGGAGGCCAAAAATTTCCCAAAGGTAGTTCCTCTGCTACCAGCCCAAGAAACAAAAATATTAGGGGGGGGGGGTGTTCCCTGGACCAAGACTCCTCCATACAATGGTCTTGGCAAAGCCAGCAGATGGCAATTCCACCAATCCAAAAATAAAACCATAGACAGAAAAATATAAACCAGAAAATTTATTAAAACCATAATGTTAATTAAGGAGGAAAGAGGGTTCCCCCCCCCCCAAACCTCAATATATGCTGGAAGTAAAAATACAATTGAAAAGGGTTCAAGAGCACAATCCTAGCCTGGAATTAGGCCAGCACAGTTAGGCCAGTAAAGTTTGGCTGGCACAAGGGCCACTGTCAAGTATGTTTGGACCACTCTTGGAGTCAGAGAAGCCAACACACAGACATGTGCCATCCTCCCTGATTCCAAGAGTGGTCCAAACATGCTTTACAGTGTCCCCTGAACTGGCCAAACTTCCAATTCACAATCGCAGGAGTTGTTAAACTCTTCCCCAGAATAATCCAAAAGAGGAAGCCAAGAACTCTGTTTTCCCTGCGGATTTTATCCTCCCCCTCTAATGAAACCTCCTCCTGTTTCTAATTAGTAGCACCTTTATCAATATGAGACAGAGCACTTTCATGACAAATGCAACATAGAGAACTGAATTATCTGTCCTTGGAGGGGGCCTGAGTTCCATTTGCTTCACCACACTATGCACTCAGGTTATGCTCAGTTCCAAGTTTATTTGAGAGATATTTACATGCATTAAGCTTTTCCACTCATGTTTTGAGAGAAACTGGCTGCCTAGTCCTATCCCGCCACATTATAGTGTGAAACCGATCTCCTGCTTGATTATGCAACTTCTGGTCATGACATCATGTCTGGTGAGTGCTGACATGAATGCTATTCTATGGGTAAAGGTAAAGGTTTCCCCATGACCGAATGTTCTAGTCGTGACCGACTGTAGGGGGCGGTGCTCATCTCCGTTTCAAAGCCTGTAGAGCCGGCATTTTTGTCCGATCATGTGGCCAGCATGACTCTACGCCCAGTGGTGTCATTCAAATGATTTAGAAACAGGAACTCACTTTTGATTGGCACTTGTCGGGAACCCGGAACCAGCCATGGAGTCAGTTAGGATCCGGAACGCCCGTTCTGGTCCGTTCCCCCTGAATGACATCACTGCCTATGCTGTAGCGCACGGAACGCCGTTAGCTTCCCACCGAAGTGGTCCCTATTTATCTACTTGCATTTTTTTAGGTGCTTTCGAACTGCGAGGTTGGTAGGAGTTGGGACAAGCAACGGGAGCTCACTCCGTCACGCAGTCTCGAACTCCCAACCTTGCGGTTGAAAGCCCAGCAACAGCAGATTAACTCGCTGCACCATCACGTCCCCTTCATTCTATGGGGTCTCGGTACAAAAAGTGTGAGAACCACTGCACTGGTCACTTCTAAACAGAAGGAAATGGGGATGAATAGCTGAGGAGCATAGTAAAGGAAAAACTATTAACTGGCCCGTCTCTGAGGGCTCCCCTCAGCAGTATCTGAGGGATGATATAAAAAAATTCCTTCCATGCAGCGTTTTTGCCCTTGCGGTTCGGATGAAATTGAAACCACTGAGCATGTGCTGCTGTACTGCTCCTATTATAGAGACATTTGTGCCATTCTAATCTCTCCACTGCTGAACCAATTTCCGGGTCATACGTGTCAACAATATACTCATCTGCTGTTATCTGACACAGACCCAATAACTATAGATAGTGTCGCGAAATACTGTATTTTGCGGCAGTGATAAGTATCCGGAAATTGATGGTGAAAGTTTGTGGTCCCATGCATTTGGAATAACAATATCACTGGTGAAGGAGGTTCAGATATGGGCAGGTATGTATCAGTATTAGAGACAAAATTGTTGAAAGTAGGAAGTTTGCCAGTGGAGATGTGTCATGATGTTGGAGCTGGGGTTGACTTATGGGTGGGGGAGGTCAGCCTTAATCTGGCTTGGGCTTGATTGTCCAATACTTCTCTCTCTCTCTCTCTCTCTCTCTCTCTCTCTCTCTCTCTCTCTCTC
>JAJKFI010000166.1:642065-669007 GCA_029204185.1 Lerista edwardsae | reverse complement strand
CTCTCTCTCTCTCTCTCTCTCTCTCTCTCTCTCTCTCTCTCTCTCTCCTTTATCTCCCATACTCTATACATTGTTATTGTACTGATTTTATTTTTGGGCTGGTCTGTGAGCGCAATGAAGTAAAAAACAATTCCTATTGCAGTTTACCTTCGTAGAAATAACTTGCTAGTGTCATGGAACAATCAACCGATGTATCCAAGAAAATTAGTTGTCCCAAATCTAATCCCAGTTTCCACATCTTCATAGTTATGATAAGCTATTAGTGGACTGAGCAGATCAGTTGCTCTTTCTCCCCTCTCAACGTTCTCTGGATTCCAGATGCTCAGGTCTTTGTTGGGCTTTATTGAGTTGTAACATTTTCTGTTTTCTCTTCATATACAAACAAGTATTGTTCGGCACATCTAAGGAATCCCTCAAATATGCAGAAAAGACTACTTTATTTTGGGATGTTTCCAAAGTGGTAGGCATGGAGCCACCCACATTTACTATGAGAAAGAATAATAATGTTAAACATTCATTAAGAAAACAACATGAAGCTTGGGAGAGTAAGTCTGAGGTTCTCCCAGAATAGACACTAGACAGAATTAACCTACTTTGAGGTATTCACCAGTTTTACTCTTCCTTCCTTGAAGTGGTTTTTGATGAGTTTCTGATATTTTAGTTCAGTGGTTCTCAAACCTTTTAGCTCCTGGACCCACTTTTTAAAATGACATTTTAAAATGACATTTAAAACCCATATTTTAAATGGGTTAAAATAACCTAACCCAATAAGCTAGGTTATTGGGACATACCTAGCTTTACAAGACTTAGGGCACAATCCTAACCTGGAGTTAGGCTGTCACAGTTAGTCCAGAAAAGGCACCAGTTAGTCCAGGTGGCACCAGGGCCACCGTAAAATGCATTTGGACCACTGTCAGAGTCAGGGAGGATGGAGCATGTCTGTGTGCTGGCCTCTCTGACTCAGAGTGTCCAAACATACTTTATGGTGGCCCTTGTGCCAGTCAAACTTTGCTGGCCTACCTGTGCTGGCCTAACTCCAGGTTAGGATTGTGCCCTTAAAAAAGTGATCTAGAAAGAAATCATATTTTTATTTATTTACAAGTAATATTTTAGTAGTGAAAAAATAATGCCTCATTTCTCATAACGAGGCAGCTTTAATGAATAACCTCAAGGGGCTTGAAGGCCTTAGTTATGTGAGCTGCCCTTCACCGGCCCTCCTATATCTAATGCAAGGTAGGTATGAGCTGAAACGCAGCTTGGAGTACGAAGAAATTTTTCCCCTTACCCCATGTCGCACCCCAGCTGTCCCTGAGGTGCTACTTGGATCTGCGCCTATAATTTTGTGGGCGGAAATCCTAACGCTTGGAATGCTTGGGCCCTGGATGGGGGTTGGGATTCAGCCTGCACTGTGTGGCTGGTCGAACCTTCTCCCAGGCCTGATTTGCCTCCCAGTCTGCCCTCCCGCCACACCAAAATGCCCTCTCCCTGCCGCTGTTCTATCCTCTCACCACCCTCTTCCACCCCTTGTACCAGCCTGCCTTGGCCGGCACAAATTCACCATCTCAGGGGCAAGACATGATCCATTGCTGGCAAGCTAGCGCATATCCATGTGCTGGTAACCAGCTCCCAAGTATCTGGCACATTTGCAACACTCTGGAGCCTTGCGCTGGTTCAGGGGTGAGCTTGGATTTCCTAACTACAACCACAATGTATGCATGAGGGGAGGGGACAGGGACTAGCCTGCTGCAGAAGTCCTGATGGTTTCCGGAGGTTCTGTCAGCGAAGTGCAAGGACCTGACAGACAGTGGCAGCAAAGAGAGGACCAGCGGCTTCTGCAGAAGTTTCAGGTTGATCTATCAGCTACCACTGTGCAATGAACCTGAACTGTCGTCTTCTCTGTGAGTTGGGAAAAGCAGCGCAATGGGGTTTGTGGGGGACATGGTCTCTTGGTGGCTGAGGAAACCACAACTATCTTATCTTTTAGAGTTTTCCCGTGAGAACTTAGGACAGATGCTGTAATCATAATTGCAATTTTATTTGAAAATCCCACAGATAGGGGTTGTCTGCATTGGCCAGAGGCGGATCTACAGGGAGGGCAAAGCTCTAAGTGTTGTAAGAAGCCTTACCCTGTCATGTAGATCCCTCCTCTCCCTTGCTGCTGTAGCCAGTAAGCAACGCCAAGATGTTGCTTTTCCCTGTGAGGATTGGCTAAATTGGAGAGGAGTGATGTCCACTGCAAGGTAAGGCTTCTTGCAAAACTTAGAGCTTTGCCGTCCCTTAGATCTGCCTCTGGCATTGGCTCTGTCAAAAATGGATTGAATCTTGCTGTGTGCATTTCATTTCAGATGCTCTGTTTGCAGCTCACTGGTGTCTGAACAAAGATGTTGATGGTGATCCGAATTTAGAGCACTGCAACTCAAACGGTGAGTCAAATACCTGCTACAAAAAAAAAAGTTATTTTGGCTTTATTTGGGTTTCTGCAATCATAATCCTGGCTGCCATTCAAAAATAATACACTATATCAATACTTTATTGTGATGGCCTACTTCCTGGATATCAATTAGAACAAGTAACTTCATTTATCCTCTGACTGGCAGCCCAATCTTACCTGTGTCAACTCAGTGGCTCCAATGTGGCTTCCACTGCATCCTATGGGGGACGTTTGCATGCTGAGGTGCTCCTCAACATAAGGGAGTAAGCCCCAGGAGGTCCAAAGGGTCAACTGAGACCTGCACCAGCTATATAGCTGGCTTATATCTGCATAGGTCCATGTTGATGGATCAGGCTGGGGAAGGGGGATAGGATATGGCATGTGCCAATGCAGCTGATTCCACCCCACCCCATCCACCCACCCCCATTGCGGCCTTCCTCAGGCCCTTTACTTGCTCCCATGCTGCACAGTGCTGGCTTTACCTACTCCAGCAGGAGCAGTGCTGCGTGCCAGCATCAACAGGAAGTGGTCAACAGGAAGTCAAACAGACACACCATCACAACTTGCTTTATGGCACTTTTACGGGCAGCGAGATACAAGTATCTTGTTGTCTCATGTGCTCCCTGAGGCATCTGGTGGGCCATTGTGAGATACAGGAACTGGACTAGATGGGCCCTTGGCCTGATCCAGCAAGGCTTTTCTTATGTTCTTATGATGCCTTGTGATGGCAAAGCGCACACTGCACCAGCATTGGAAATGAATAGGATTGCAACGTAAGACCTCTTTCAATTTTGGGGCATTGTTTGCCATTTCTTTCCCGGTTTTTCTTCCAAAGGAACTGCTACTACACTGCACAGTATACATACTGGTTCTCATTAGGCCTTCCCAATGTGATTCTGGCACTGCAGGTGGGCTCATGTTGGAAGATATTCAGAAATATTAGGGAAATGGGAGGGAAAAGACTCTCCAATTTGATGAAAATTCATCTCCATGATAAAGATCTCAGGTTGAAATGGTTATGGTACAAATGGAAATGTTAACATCACTTGCATGCCAGTTCTCCAAAATGTATCACTCAAAGAAATGTACAACACACTAAAACAGAAGGAAGCATGAAAACAAGCAGAAATAACATTACAGTTACTAAGCAAAAAATTAATAGTGGCAAATTTGCCTGCTTCCAGAGCAATAAGCCAGAGTCTTTCAGGAAAGAACGTGAGGATACACACCCAGAATATATCTGGATATATTTGCCCAGGAGAAATATTTGTAGGTTCTTCCTTACAACAGAGTTATTATTTGTGCTCTGAATTCACAAAGTGTCCCCTTTATTGTTGTAGGTGAACTTCCTGCTCCTGTCATTTTACTGAACAAAACATCTGCTCATGAAGGAGACTGGATCTCAATACGATGTGCAGTTCCTGGACTTTCGTCGGTGACCAAATATTTTTTCTGTAAAGATGGGCTTTCTATTAAAGCCGTCAAAGCAATGGCTGCATATACAGCTGCATACGCACTCCACGTCTCACAGGAGAGTGCAGGTCTGTATTCCTGTGGGTATCAACACAAGGATGAAAATAACCAAGAGAAGAATTCAGCCTTCAGTGAGCCCCGGCAATTGATTGTCCTGCCTCGTAAGTCTGTTGAAAACATCAGAGGGAGAAGGGATTGTGAGCTGCCATTTCTCAGGGTTGAACATATTGGGCTGTATACAGATGATTATTTCCTTAGAATTAAAGAAGTAACGTGAATACTATGGCAGCATCAGTGACACTGAAATTTTACATTGATAGAAAAAAATAGAAAAAATTGATAGAAAAAAAATATAAATTTTTGAAGTTCCTAACTTGGGGATGTTACATTGTGGTTTTGACCTCTGTCCCCTTCACTCTGGCCTTTGGCTTCATCTCTTTGTATTTATTTTATTTATACAGTATGTTAACGAGATTTCTATACTGCCTTTGCAAAGAAAAAAATTAAGGCAGCTAACAACAATTCTAAAATGATGCTTGTAAAATTAAAATAATACACAACTGTTTTTAACAACAACAACAAAAATAACAACAACAACGCAATGTGGAAAGGAAGGGTAAAGTACAGCATCACTGTGTAGTACATGCCATACCAGCCTGCAGCAGTGTACCGGGCGGGTCAATGGGGGCAAATGACCCTGGGTGCCAAATTGATGGGGTGGCAAAATCCTGCTTAGCGCTCTGCCTCCCAACGCTCCCGGGTATGCCCACCGGAGCTGTCTCCATTCTACTTCAAAAGTGAAGGAGATGGTGGGTGGCTTGATTGCTTGCCACCGCCAGAGCTCTCCTCCACATGGCAAGCAGTTCTGCCCCACTTGGAGTGTTGTTGTTCCCTTCTAAGAAGCTGGCTACCCTCCGAGCAGGTGATGGCAAACAACCTCGATGCTGGCCGATGCTGGCTCCACTTGCCTGCCTGCCCGCTTACCCCGCTCTTTAATTGCAAGCCGGCTCATTAATGGGGGGCAGGCGGGTGGCTGGAGAGGCTCTGCTAGCCCTTTAAATGCAAACTAAGCTTTGCTTGTACTTAAAATGGGGTGGTCAAGTGGGCAGGCCGCTGTGGGGGGTGCTCAGAATGCTGCTCCTTCCACGCTGCCGCCAAGGTCCTTGTGACCCCCTGGACCCCCCTCCAAGTACACCACTGGGCATATGGTATCCAAGTAGAAGGGGAACAAGAGTCCTTTTGACTATTCCTGCTCTTTTGTGCCCACCTCTCCTGGCTGGCCTGGTCTCCAGCCAGCTGGCAGGATGCAGCCAAGGCTGTGTCAGTGATGCTGTGCCCTGCAGGCCATCTGAGGATTGGATTGGGTCATTAGCCAACTTCATTGCCATCACGTCCAGTTTCCTGAACCTGTGGAAGCTCCCACCATGTGATTTAGAACGCTGGAATGGTTCAGAACGGCATTCGGAAAGCTTGTCTGATGGGGGACACAGAGTTTATTGCACAGGGTATTTGCTGTTTGTGGCCCCATGACAAGCCGAGTTGTTTTGATACTGTGACTGCTTATTTGCTGTCCAGGTAACCCTCATTCAACCAATGGTTCTTCCAACAGCACTGGTAAGTATATATGTTTTCCTGTTCTTGAATGTCTTTGGTCTTGAAAGGATCTGTGCGCTGTTGGTCAAGGTTGGCTGTATTAATTGTTAGTTTCTCACTTATTTGCTTCTATAATCCAGGTAGCAAAACTTCTAATTATAAAGATCTGATTAGTATGTCTGCTCTAATCATTCTCTCCTGTCCAGGAGGTAATCATCTGTCCAATGGAAACAGCAGCAGCACAAGTGAGTAATGCGTTAATCGGCCTTGAACTTGAAGGCACCAATTACAGTCAGTCTTCTTTATATGTGACCTCACCATCTGCAAGGGAAAGAATAGCTATTTTCCTCATTATCTGCACTTCTGTCCTCATTATCCACTATGCAGAGACTTTTCAAAGGCTTCATGGATCTTCAGAATGCCACCTACGACCAGCACTGACCCCTTTGAAAATGGCTGGCAGAATCGTCTGGACCCTTAAACATAGTGTCCATTCTGGATGCAGGTGCCATTCTGAAGATCCATGCAGCCTCTGGAAGGTCTCTGCAGCATTCAGAGATCATTTGGCACTTCCTGCTGAGGTCAGCTGGCTTCCTGAGGGCCTCGGCTGGATTTTCCTAATGGCAGATAAGGTACCCCTTGCACCTAACCCCATTGATCCCATCGGATCAATGATTCGTTACCTGCGAATTTGCTATCTGCAAGGATTTCCAGGAACCTAATCCTAGCAGATAATGAGGACTGACTGTATGTTTGTTCTCAATTTTGGTTCTGTTTTTCTGTGTACGTAGAAATGAGTAGATTCCTTGAATGTCAGATTATTATTATGCCTGTTCCATGCATGCATTATGCTTCCATTATGCCACAGTCACTCTGGCTATCTTCTCTCAAGGAAGAGCTTTTCACAGCACAGTGTTGGGTTTCCCCCTCCTTTTGCCCTCTGCAAGTGTAACCAGAGGCGTCATCCTACCGGAACGGGGCGGGACTCTGTTCCGGTAGTTCCGGGGAGAGCGGGAATGGAGCAGCAGTGCGTGGCAGACTCTGTGCGCTGTTTTTGTCCGCCCGCCCGCCTGCCCCTGTGCCTGGATCGCTCTGTAAGAGAGCTCTTCCGGGTGCAGGAAGGTGTTGCTGGGCGCTGCAAGGGGGCGGGGAGCTACAGCTTACCCATCCGTCCCCGCTGCGTTCCGGATCCTGGCACCAGCAGCGTTCCGGTTGCTGGCACCAGTGAATGACGTCACTGAGTGTAACCAGTGGTGTCATTCAAATGATTTAGGAACAGGAACTCACTTTTGATTGGCGCTTGTCAGGAACCTGGAACCAGCCACGGAGCCCGTTAGGAACCGGAACGCCCGTTCTGGTCCGTTCCCCCTGAATGACATCACTGAGTGTAACCCCAGCAATCCTGGATGGGGTACTTTTTAAAACGATCCCTCTTCCATGATTGGAATTTTAAAAATCCTATCCATTATTTACTTACTGTACAGTACAATCCTAACCAACTTTCCAGCACCAGGGTAAGGGCAATGCAGCTCTAAGGTAAGGAACAAACATTCCCTTACATTGAGGAGGATTCCATGACTGCCCCCCCCCACGATCAACACATGCCCCATTGGCACAGCTATGTCAGTGCTGGAAAGTTGGTTAGGATTATAAATAAAATAAAATAATAAAAAATGCTTATTTTTAATATGGATTTTCTGAAAGTATGCACATATTAAGCAAAACAAAACAGAGTAGAAGAACGGCAATGCAGCTTTTGTGATCCCAATATTTGAGAAGAAATTCATCAGGAAGAACTTTTAGCATCCCTAATTTTAATTTTTTAAATGTTCAGTTTCATTGAATGAATGAAAATTTGTCAGGAGACACATGGCGTAAAACACAAAACATTTAAGTGTAATTTTAAATAAAACCTGCTCTTGGAGCATTTTTCAGAACTTGAAAAGCCAATTTTAGCAAGCTGTCTGAGCAACTAGATCATAGTGTTCAAATAAATATGGTATTTTCTGAAATGCAAAGGCTAAACAGCTTGTCAGACAAGATGGAGAAGGATTAGCAGGTCTGATTCTGGCTCTAGGGCAAGAACTGAGAAATTCAATTTTTTCTTATTTGATCTAATTCAAGTGGGTTGACATTCGTTTTCATAGTTGGGGAATGGGCAGTTATACCTGGAGTGGCAGGCTTTGGCGTTCTGACTTTGGCTCCGTCGATCTATTTCCTGATAAAGAAAGGTGAGTGATGGTGAGATGTAAGCATGCTAGCCTGCCATGGAAAGGGCTAAATGTTCATAGCAGCATAGCTAAACAATCTGACCCCTGTGAGATAGCCAGCACACAGGCTTTACGTCAAAGCCAGTAGTGGAATCTGCAAATGAAGACGTGGAACGCTGGGTGGGACTTATGCGGGACTTACGTGCGATTGGCTGCCCACCCGCTCTGTTCCGATGCCCCCCCGCTCGCCACGCAGGCTGCCCTGGCCTCGGAGGGGGCGCCTGCTCTCCCAGGGGGAAGGGGGGCCCACCCTTCCCCCCCGAGCGAGCAGGCGCCCCCTCCGAGGCCAGGGCAGCCTGCGTGGCGAGCGGGGGGTGGTGTCAAAACGGAGCAGACGGGCTGCCAATCAAACAGTAGTCCCGCCTAAGTCCCACCCAGCATTCCACTTCTTCATTTGCAGATCCCACTACTGGTCAAAGCTCATTTATGTAGGAGTTGACTTGCCTGTATCAGTGTTTAAGCTGACATCTCCAATAAGCATAAGGAACATCAGAAGGTCTTAAACATTTTTTCATCATCTCGTCTTCAGCTATATAGCTAGCGCAAGTCTGAGTAGACCCATTGGGCTGCAGGGGCCTTCCCTGGGACAAGGGAAGACACATTCCCTTGATTTGTGAAGGTCTTTGCAGGCCAAAACTCCTGCACAGATAGTGGTGTAGGTAGGGTCAGTTGCACTCGGCAACAAGCTTTGGGGAGGGGGGAACAAGCTTTAGCTTGACATTAGTGGCCAAAATTGTGAAAACCTTTATAAGTCCAAATGATACCATCATGTTATATATCATCAGAAAGGTAATTTAATGCAGAACACAATGAAAAAAATGTGTTGGAATAACTGTATTCTATCAAAAGTTATGGCCAGTTAAACAGAAAACATTTTATTTAATTAAGGGCGCAATCCTAAGCAGCGCCAGACTGGTGAGGCCAATAGGCCAGCACTATATCCTAGCGCTGCTTAGGAGAGACTGGAGCGTCCCCATGGCAAGGGAGCATGCGCTCCCAGCAGGCGATAAACAGCAGGCGCAGATCCAAGGAGACCATGCGGCCCGAATCAGGGCTGCATGGCCTCCTGGACGGGCTTAGGAGGTGGCCATATGGCCGCCTCCCAAGTCCGCCCATGTTCCACCCTCTCCACGCCCACAATCTCCCTCCTGCCGCCAATCCTGCTTCCACCTCCACGCAGAGCCTCCCTCAGGCTGGCTGGCTTCAGCCGACACAAGCGAGGCTCAGCGCAGGCGCAACAGGACTGGCACAGCCTGCAGCGCCAGTCCTGGTGCTCGAGTGCCGATTTGGGGGTGCTGATCAGCGTCGGCGCTATGCCCCTTGCATCGACGCTATGACATAGTGTCGGCACAACGGGCGCAATAGGATTGCGCTGTAAATTGATTTTGGCATGGAGGGGGGTGCGCTACAAAATCTTCTTGGTCCCTGGGTAGCAGGTGCCTTAGCTACACCACTGCTCACAGGAGGTACTGGACACCACGTAATGGGAGAATTATGGTGGATTGGGCATCCCATGAACCAATAAAAACATTGATGAGGAGCAGGGGCCGTATCGGCAATCAGGAGAATCAAGTGTGTCCTCAGCATCTGCTCATCTCTTGTAATTTTCTGTCCAAGCTATGTTGTTTCACCCAAGTTATTTTAGGTGCCTTAAGGAAGACAAACAACAACATTTTCTCCCAAAATGTTTCTGCCCTCTGCTGTTCCATCTCAAATCTCCATATTCTCTTTGGGAAACGCATTTTGGAAATCTTTGCCATCTGCAAAGATGCCATCTGCATCTTGATTCTAAGCACATACAACATTGCATACTGGAAAGCAGAATGCAAAAGTGGTATATCTGAAGAGAATCTAGCTTTCTAGTTCAGTGTGCATCATAAGGGCCCCTTTTGAATTTCTGAAGAAAATATGTTCAGAGTTCCCCCACTACTGTATCTGGACACAAAATATATGCCTGTGGCCTGATTCAGAAGTCCCTTGAAAGGCTGTAGCTCTGTGATATTTTCTCCCAATATCCTGAACAGTGCTTTTGATTATATTTTATGAAAAGCCAGGCAGCTTCACTGTGCTCTTTTTCTTTTGTTTTAGTAGTATCTCACCAGAGATCTTCAAGGTAGGAAGAAATTAATGCTCACCCATTTCCTCCTGTTGATTATAGGTTCAGATTTGATCATCCCCTTTCTTGGTTGTTCATGAGATTAACCCCCCACTCACCAAGGAAGTTGTACCCATGATGAAACTCTGGGGCTGGCTCCTTGTACATTTCACTACTCTGATGGCTTTTGTCTTGCAAGTGTGAAATCTCCATCACCACAGAGATTTTTTAGATCATCTGATATCACTTCAGACACAGTGCTTTTCAATAGTAAAATTCACTTATGCACCTGCAAGGCATCAAATAGTTTAATTGTGAGCGTGTATCTGTGAACCGATTCTAATGTTTTCAGTGTTTTTTGGCCTGGAATAAATTAGGATATTTCATTTCAAAAGAGAAAATATTTTGGTATTTTGTCTTCTTCACAAAGAAAATATTGAGGAAAGTGAATGGGATTTTTAAAATCTCAATTAGAGATGCAGTTCTATGCTGTTCGTCTGCATTAGTCAGTATAGGGAGGTCAGATGTCATCCTCCACAAAACACATACCATCCAGTAAATGAATATGTAGCATCTCAGATGTACACATCATGTATTTTCTCAGGGGAGAAGCTCTAAAGAAGCGCAAGAGTAAGGAGGACTCAGAGGAACAGCTACAATGTAAGAAAAATATTATTTCCCATTTGAAATACTTTCCTACTAAATATTTTCCTAAATATATGTAGTATATATTTTTATTAATATAGTATTTATATACTATTCCTATAATTATTTCATACTTTTACTTCCTACTGTGCAACCTGCATTTTCTGTATGAATCAGAGAATGTAAGCTCTAGAACACAATCCAGAGTTTTGACCATCCTCTTATTTTTTTGTTTCAATAGTTAAACCCAGTCCTATTACTTACTGACCATTTTAAGAGTGCAATTCTAATCTGGAGTTAGACCAGCACAGTTAGTCCAGCAAAGTTTGGCTGGCACAAGGGACACCGTAAAGTATGTTTGGACCACTCTGCATCAGAGTGGCTAGCACCCTGCCTTACGAGTGATTATGATGGGGCACCCTTGGTATATCAAGAGTGTCCTGGAGTTAGGTGGTTTTATGCTCAATATAATCAGAGAATTCTGAGTTTAGAACCTGTCTTCTCAAGGTAGGGCCTGCTCTGTTAGATGTTGACAGTTTCCCTTCTGCATGTTTGATTGTAAGTTAATAATAAAGTGGCTCATTCACCCCACTGTTGTTGTCTTATGTCTTTTCTGGGGTGGTTCCAGATAAAGGCTCATCTCTCTGTTAGAATCGCATGTTAGGATTGCTAACATTTAACATGCAAGATTGCCAACATCTAAGCCACTTCCTATGGCTTCATGTTTAGTAACAGTTCAACTTGATCTTTTCTGGTCTTCAGTACAAAAACAATGTACCATTCTGGTTGAATGGGCTTATTTAAAGAGATTGTGGCCTACGAAAGTGAGCATTCTCCCTGCCTGCAGTGCGGTTCCTTGCCCACATGACGTATTTGTTGCAGTTTCACACCACACACTCCAGAACTGGTGGAAACTGGCATTCCGTCTCTCCGTCTCCAGATCAGATAGAGCACCTGCGTGTCCTTGAGGTGGTCAGCTTCCCAGCTTGTTAGTGCAACCTGCTACACAGTAGCTGAACTCCCTTTAGATAGTGCAACATAAGCAGGCAATGTTTCTCACGGGAAGCGCTGGCTAGCAAACATCCACTTTCTCATGAGATCATGATGTTCAAAGGGTCACCCCATTGGTTAACATGGGGCACAAGGGTCTTCAGGTATCCACCTACCAGATATGCTCTGGCTACACCCCTTTGTTCCTATATAACTTATATTTTTACTGTGTGCGCACTGAGACTGAGACTGTAACTGAGAATGTAACAACATGCGTTGAAAAGCCGCTTGTACGCGGCAAGCCTTCGCCGGCTTTCGCTGACCGGCAAATAGAACTTCTCACTTTCTAACTATCGCTACTGTAACCAATAAACGACTTTGTTATTGAAATGTAGCGATCGCTTCGTTCCTCCGCTCCGATCGCGCTCGGCAAGCGCTGAATGGGTCCACAAGCCCCCAACTCTGCTACAGATGTCTGATGAGGAAGGAGCTACCGGTGGAGACAAGGAGGAGACAGAGGAAGTCAAGGTAGAAGACCTCGGTGACGAGGCGGGGGAAGAGGACGTTGGCGACCCAGGAGAACCCAAGCAATCCGGGGAAAGTGAGGAGAGCGAATCGGACGATCTCGGACCTCTCATTCCCCTTCCGGGGGCTCCCGACGGCCAAGCACCTGTCCCGCCACCGCCACTCGCCCCAGGACAAGGTCCTTTCATCCCTCTGATACCACCTCAAGTTCCACCGCTGCAGCCCGCTGGGCCCGGAATCGGGATGGCGCAGCAACCTCCCGCCGCCCCGCCGGCGCCTTTCAACATTCCCATTCCACTTCTCAATGACAGCAACTATGTGCAATGGGCACACAAGATGCGGTTGCTGCTGGAAAGGGAAGACCTTTGGCAGCACACTCAAGCGCTTCCCACGAACGCTGCAGAAGAAGCAGCTGACAGGAAGGCGAAGGCTACCATCGGTCTTGCAATCTCAGAGGATCTCTTAGTCTATGTTCGCGACCTCGGACATGCTATGGACTATTGGACCACATTAAGAGAGTTGTTTGCACGTGCATCCCTGACTTCCAGCATGGTTCTGACGCGCAAGCTGTGGAGATCGCGTCTTGAACCGGGGGGGGACTTGCGTGTCCACCTAAGAGCAATGCAGCAAAACCTCAAAGATCTTGAGGCAATCGGGGAACGTGTCGAGGAAAGGCTTAAAGTTTTCGCAATCCTCAATTCCCTGGATGAGACTTGGGACATGTTTACCCTGACTTTGGAATCCATCCCTGCAGCACAACTGACTGTCACCCTTGTCGTCGCACGTCTTCTCGAGGAAGCGGACAAAAGGGCAGACAACCAGAGGGAGCGAGAATTCCGAAAGGGGAAAAACAATATTTCTGGGAGAAAGCAGCAGCAGCCCAAGAATGAGTCCCAGGCGCAAGTGTGCGCCAGTGTGAGACAGTGCTATGTGTGCGGATCAACCCAACATCTCGCATACCAGTGTGCCAAGAAGAAAGGAGGCTCTAAAAAGAAGAAAAAACCCCAAGGTGAGCAGGGCACGGGGCAAGGACAGTTTCCAAAGCCCCATGCACAACATCCCAAAGCGAGTATCGCTTTCGTGGGCTCAACGGAAGGTAGGCGCACGCGAGGATCCTGGTTGTTGGACTCGGGAGCAAGCCACCATATCGTAACATCCGCTGACTTACTCACGAGCAAGTGCGAGACAGATCGTGAAACTGTCGCACTCGCAAATGGAACAACAGCGCCAGTAGTTTGCACTGGAGAGGTTTTTCTGCCACAACTGCAGACTACCTTGAAGAATGTGCTGTGTGTGCCAACAATGTCGAGGAATCTGCTCAGCCTTGGCACCCTCCAAGAAGATGGATTTAAAGTGACTTTCCAAGACGACGTCTGCACACTTGAGAGGGGGAATCTTTGTGTGGCTGTCCCCCGAGTGTATCGGCTGTTCGTGCTTGGAGCAGAGACAACAGGGAATCAACAGGCAACTGTGTGCTTCAATCAACCAAGGCACCGATCCTGTGGGCACGTGTGGCACCTTCGATTAGGACATTTAAATCATGACTATGTGAAAAAGACAGCTGAACTTGTGCACGGAATGGACTTAAAAGACTGCGATGCTTTTGTGGACTGTGATGTGTGTAAACTTACTAAATCGCATCGCGCATCCATCCCGAAGTTCAGCAACCGCCAGACTCAAACCCCCTTACAGCTGGTGCATATGGACTTAATCGGCCCTGTGAAGAAGACAGCAGGGGGGGCGCAATACGTTCTTACGCTCGTGGACGATGCTACGAGGTATAGTTTTGCATTGTTATTACGCCAGAAGTCTGAAGCTGCTAATAAAATCCGCAATTGGGTCAGGTGGGCGGAAAGGCGGTTTGGGCATCACCTGGTGGCGATCCAAACCGACCGGGGAGGTGAATTTCTGAGTAGGGAGATGTCTCAATGGTTGGAAAGGCAGGGCATCACCCACCGGCTCACCGCCCCCCGCACCCCAGAACATAACGGGGTTGCGGAGAGGAAAAACGGTGAGCTCCAGGGCATGGTCAGAGCGCTGATGGAGCAGTCAAAACTACCCAAAGGGTTGTGGGGAGAGGCGATGAAATATTCTGTATTTATTTCAAATCGAGTTTACCACCGTTCGATTGACGGGGTCCCCTACACCAAGCTATTCGGCAAACCTCCCAATCTTGCATTTCTAAAGACGTTCGGATCATACGCCTTTGTACATGCAGATCGGGAAACACGCAGAAAAGATGACCCGCATGCCAGGCGGCTGCAGTTTATTGGGTTTGAACCGAATTGCAAAGCGCTCAAATTCCTCAATCCTGACCACAAAACTGTCACAATATCCAACTCTTACGATTTCTCTGAGCAAGGTTTACTGCCAGATCATGCTGACAGAACAGTCAGCATCCCCACACAAGCTGCAGAAAATGGGGGGGAAGCAAGATTAGAAAGCACTCCCGATCAACCAGCATCAACTCCACACCTCCTGCCACCTCCTGCCACACCAGTACGCCCTGACAGGCTGCTGGAGGAGGGGGGGCCACTCCAGGGTTAGATACAAGCACTTCTTCAGAGGAAGCTACACCGGAACAAGCTGTTCCGACCAGACGCATCCTTCCTCCAAGGGCTTTGCGTGGGGTCCCACCCCAAAGATTAACCTACCAGGTAGAGGTAGGAAAGGTACCTCAGACATACCAAGATGTCATGGAGCTACCGCAAGCCCAGAAGGAAGAATGGCTACAAGCTATTCGGACTGAATTAAAGGCAATGCACGACTTAAAGGTCTTTGAGCCAGCAACATTACCAGCTGGAAAACACGCAATTGATTCCAGATGGGTGTTTGTTCTCAAGGATCGGGAAGGTGCTGAGCCGTTAAAGAAAGCCCGTTTAGTGATCCGTGGCTGTAAACAAATCCCAGGTGTAGATTTCGAGGAAATCTATTCACCAACACTTGCAGCCACCACGCTACGCGCAGCGCTTGCCGTAGCAGCCAGCAGAGGTTATCAAGTTCACCATTTTGATGTTGGGACAGCCTACTTGCACGCAGACCTGCAGGAAGAGGTATATATCACAATACCTCCAGGTGTGCAAAGCGATTACTCACATTTTCGCCTCAGGAAAGCTGTTTATGGTCTGAAACAAAGCGGGAGGAGCTGGCACTTATGCCTTAAAGAGCAGCTGCAAAAATTGGGGTTCACCCCCTCCACAGCTGATCCATGCCTTTTCAGAAAGGGAAAAGGAGAGAAATTATGTGTTCTGTTATGTTTTGTTGATGATTTGCTGGTCCTCGCAAAGACAACACAACAGATCAATCAGATCACACTACAACTTCAAAAGACATTCACACTTAAATGTCTTGGTCCTGTCAGTCAATACCTAGGGGTAAAGATCGAACGCACAGCTGACAGTTCCGGTTTTCTCCTCAGTCAGGGGAAAAAGATCCACGATCTACTCCAGATATGGGGCATGCAAGACTGCAAGGTTGTATCAACTCCAATAGTGATGGGGAGAGGGGAAAAAGCAGAAGAGTCTGCACCATTGGTAGCAGAGGATGGTTTCGATCCATCGGCTTTCGCTGACCGGCAAATAGAACTTCTCACTTTCTAACTATCGCTACTGTAACCAATAAACGACTTTGTTATTGAAATGTAGCGATCGCTTCGTTCCTCCGCTCCGATCGCGCTCGGCAAGCGCTGAATGGGTCCACAAGCCCCCAACTCTGCTATAAACACTCCAAATCAACAACAGTATTCAGCAGTCATAGACCACCATGTTGCTGCTTTGAAAGGACACATCTGTGTTGTTCTACTAGAAGGGCTGACGTGCACGTCTGGAGTGTTATTTTTGCATGCCTTGATTATCTTATGGTCCTGCGCCTGTGTTTGCATTTTTCTCAGTAAGGTCCTAGCCAGGGGTGTTCTCCAGATGATTTAATACACCTAGTAATATGCTTTCACCACCATTTTGCATGATCAAAAGATAACATGTGGTTCACTTCCAACTTTAAATTGTTTGGTCATCAGACTCCAGAAATTCATACGGACCAATGCAGTCAAAGATAGACATTTTTTACAGTCCAGTTATTTAAATAGGATGTTGAGCATCTGCTTAACTCTTCTTTACTAAAGTCAAAGTAGCCACACTGGCTGGGCTGTGCACATATGTATGACTCTTGGACCATTCCGATTTGCTCTCTTTCTTTTAAACTGTAATCCCTTATGTGTTTTACAAACATGGCTAAATCCATATGAAATAAAACAATAGGAAAAGACTAATAATTTCTGTCATTTTCACTAGATGAACCAAATTTTAACATCTTTGAAGAAAATCTAGACCTGGGGCGTCAAACTCATTTCATATAGCAGGCCGAATAGCGTTCGGATCGCCTGCAGTGGGCCAGAAGTGATGTCATAAAGCAGGAAGTGATGTCATTAAGGAGATGATGGCCAGAAATAAGTACTTTTTCTCACTTAGGAACTCATTAGCTGCAAATAGCAGAAGAGAAAATATGCAAATCTTGATAATATGTTCAAGATATGGGAGAGCCCAATTATCATGGGCAGCCATGATGAACTCCCCTGATGTAGTCCTTTGAAGATATACTAAAAGCTAAAACTAATTGTGACTTTTGTTTTCAGATGCCAAAATTGGGTTCTGCAAAACTTTGGTGAGTAGATGTGCCAACCCAATGATGATATATGAGTGTTGGAGATGCCTAGCTACATATGTCTTTTTTACTACTGGTTTTCTTTAACTAAGGGCAATGCTTGGATTATGGGGTGCGGGGAAAAGATTATGGGATCATGAGAAAAGACTATTACATGCTTGTAATATTATTACATTAATGTTGTAATAATAATGTAATATTTTAATTATTCTAATATTGTGTAGCTTGATCCTAAGACCACACAAATTTCATAATTAGCATAGAAGGAAAAACTTTTCTTAATAGCCGCTTCTACAACACAAGAACATCTACAAGTGGATCAGGAGCCTGATCTTAATAACAAGCTGTGAAAGATTCTCTTTTATCCATTTTTTTCATGTTTCACTGTTAGTCCAGAGCTTTGTGCTGCACAGTTCCCAACGCAAGGCAGAAATCATCAAGCGCATTGCTCTATACATCTTGATACTCCGAAACCTCATGTGCACCCAAATTATTTTTCCATATATCACCTCATGCTGGGAAAGATTGAAGGCAAAAGGAGAAGGGGGCGGCAGAGGATGAGATGGTTAGATGGTGTCACCGAAGCAATGAACATGAAATTGGGTGAACTCCGGAAGCTAGTGGAGGACAGGGAGGCCTGGCGTGCTGTGGTCCATGGGGTCGCGAAGAGTCAGACACGACTTAGCGATTGAACAACAAAATCATTAGTTTCCAGACATTCCTTGTCTGGAAGCTTTATCAACTCATCTACCAAGCTTCTTGAATGCTGCAACACATTTTCTTTTTTGGGGGGGGGGCTGTAGGACACACCCACTTCAGGGTTCTAGGCAGGCTGGCTGGATGTTACCCTTTGTGAGACTCTGGTGATCATTTGTACAACAGGAGAATTTCAGTAGTGCTAGACATGCTGTCCTTGAACAATTACTGGCACGCCCACCATTCTTGATCTTCTAATGAGGAATCTCTGGAACACAGGTTTCCTGGGAATACAATTTGAAAGCCAACCCCAAAAGGGAGTGAATACACATTTCTTGTTCTCTGATTGGAGCAATTTATGGAAGGGAATGTTCGCTTGAAAGAACAGTTGTTGCAAGTGGCTTCCATTAAGACTGCAGGATTGGAAGATGACTAATTTCTTGTTTTAATTTCTAAGCCCGCAGTGTCTCGGACTGCAGAATCAACAACATATGCAACTATAGCTCCATTGAACAGGACTGGCTCCAACTTTTGGCCTGCCTCACAGACCTTGAATATGTCACAAGAAGATAACCCAGAATGCATGGAACCATATTGAGTGACATAATGGGGACCTGCTGGAGGTTTTGGAATGAGAAACATTCAAGCCCTTATGAGTCCTGAGAATCTGTTCTACAATTTTACTTGCTCTCTTTACTTCTCTATTCCAAATTATGCCCAAGATACCTGCCACATAGTCCTCTCCTTTCCCCCCTCCATTAGATGGTAATAAACCCATTTGTTCCATTGTCACAATAAATATGAGATGCAAGTTGTGTTCTGGTTTCTGTAGAAGAATTTTTATCTTAATAGGTTTTATATATAGAACTCATCCCTGTGACATCACGATGCAGTTGTTTGAATTCCATTCCCTTGATAATCTCCAAGTGTCAAATGGATGCAATCTTAATGGGGCTTTGATTCAGGGATCTGCCCTCCCTCTGTTGGCTGAACACTATAAAACAGTGAAATACAGTATCGGCCTTTTCAAACGATCCTGGAGTGAATTTTGCTGACTGGTTAGTTTAGAAATCATAGTTTAGAAACGTTATTTAAAAGTTAATAACGTTGTGGTCCAGTTCAACCCAATTCATTGTCCCATGCCTTTTTTGGATGTAGGGATAATAACTGGAGAACAGTAGTTCCCAAAGTAGTGGGTCACAACCAGCGGTGTCATCTGGCAACGAGCTGCCGGAATGCTAGGCGGGACTTACCGCCTGATTGGCTGCCTGTCCGTGACGTGTCGCCGCCTGCCCGCCTGCCGTGTGGGCGCCCCTGGCTTCGGAGGGGGTGCCCGCTTGCCTGGGGGGTGCGCCGGGTGCCTGGGCAAGCAGCGGAGGGGCGCGCCAACCGGAGGGAGCCCGCACAGCGGGCGGGCAGGCAGTGACACGTCATGGACAGCCTGTCAATCAAGCGGTAAATCCAGCCTAGCGTTCCGGCAGCTCGTTGCCGGATGACACTATTGGTTACAACCCACCACCCTGGGAAGCTACTGCTTCTTTCCTTTAAGGGATGAGGAAAGGGGAAAGAAAGTTACACGATCCCCCGGATTGCACTGCTGCCTTGGACAGAAGGTTTTTTCAGACTTACCCCTTGCAGCAGTAGTATCTGAGGGGTGTGGAGTCCTGGGGAGCCCCCTGCAGGGCTCCCCAACTAAGGCTTGATCCACTTCCCTCCACATACACACACACACACACACACCCCATACAGAGCAGCTGTAAGCTATTATATGGCAGGGAAAAGCATAGGACTGGGCTGTTACTTGCCCAGAGTATGGAAGAAGGGCAGAGTATATGTTTTTAAAAGAAAAATTGTTTGCATGAAGGACCTTTGTGCATCATGAGATTGTAGCATTCAGCAAGCTCACCCAGAAAAAAGAAGGACTTTTTTGTGACAAATGCCATGTTCAAATTACCACTCACTCTGGTCTTGCCGAGCCAGCGTGAGTTAATAACCAAATTTTTCCAGAACATTCTCCCCTTATTCAGAGACCAAACATCAAGGGTTTGAGAGCAAAGAACATTTACTAAATAATCAAGGCTCACCATGCTAGGGAGCTTTATATTCCAAAAGGAGAGTTTAACAGAAAAGACTTTCACCCATAGTTTTAAACAAATCTAACCTGAATTCTTCTTAAGAAAGTCTTCTCTCCAGTGGACCAGCAAGTAATATCAACAGGCAGGAAAAGGACAACCTCTAACTCTCAAGTGCCCTCTCTTATAGCCCTGCTCAGGCTAAAGGAATGTGATACAGCTGTACCTTATCCCCATAACAAAACCAATCCCCTTAAAGGAGAAAGCTGTTCTTTCTTTCTAGAAGTTCTGTCATCCTTTAGTTCCTGGATGGAACTCTTCCAAGTCTACCCTAAGATATCCTATGAGCACTAGTCTAAGTTGCATTCCATCCCAAATTCCCCTTTCTTGTGAACATCTTTCATGAAAGGTCATGTTTGATTCTTCTTTGTATACAATGAACTGAGCAAGTTTCAGAAACAGGGTTCTTTTTGTGTGGGGGGGGGGGTAGAAGGAAAAGGAGGCACTGGCTCTCATGTGACTCCTTCAGCTGAGTGTGCCTGTCAAAGGAAGAATGAATGGTTCACTATACTAGGAGAAATAAACGTTGACATCATTGTCTGTTGACATCATTGTCTGCTAGCTGCAGCTATATTGTCTGATTGTACATAATAGGGGAGGGGGGGAGTCGGGCCTGCTACAAAAGCCCTGATTATTTCCTGTTCTTCTGTAAGTCGAAGTGAAAGGCACCAGCAAGAGTGGTAGAGAAGAAGGACCAGCTGTTTCTGCAGGAGTCTCAGATTAACATTCCTCCATCCTGATGAATCTCTTTTGCTGTCTCTGTGAGTTGGGGGGAAAAGCGGTGAAGGGATTTTGTGAGATGGTTTGTCTCGGCAAAGGTCTGGGGGAAGCACAGTCCTTAATTCCCGTATGAAAAAGTCGCACCCGCCTATTCTGCGAACGTTGCTACGCAAAGTAAAAAGAAAGAATAAGTAACTGAATGAGCATCGGATGGCTGGATATTTTCAGGAAATGGTTTCATGCTATTTCGACTCAGGATGAGGAGATGCGATTTCTGGAAAAAAATGGAAAACATACTATACCCAAAGAGCAAATATTTCTTGCAGGAATACTCTTTTCCCCATCTGGCTGCTGTTGTAATATTGTTCTTTTAGTTTTTATAAGTCGCTTAAATGTTTTTAATAGAAAATGTCCATAAATATTCTAAGTTAATTAATTAGCCACAAATATTTGATGTGTCTATTTCAATATATACTGGACAATAACAGCCCAATCCTATCAACACACCAGCCATGCAACCAGAGTATGTGCTGTTCCCTTTCCTGGGGATAAGTCCTTGCTACTCCACTGAGTCTACTTGGACTTGTACCAGTGAGTGGACCCAGGAAGGTGGATCTAGGTTGGGAAGGTAGGATGTTGGCCATGCTACCACTGTCGATACCACCTCCTTCCTAGCCTTGATGGTCTCCCTTCCCACCCCATTCAGCTCACTCCTGCCCCTCCAAACCCCTGCTATACCACCCCCCTCACCTATTGCAAATGTTCTTTTCCTTCATAATATTGAGGACTGCGATCCTTGTGTACTTGTCCTTCAAAGCCTTTGTTCTTTTACAGGGGCATGAATCAAAACCCATCTGTTGTATCTCCATGATAAGTATCCAATACAGTGGAAAAGTGCTTTGGAAGTTCCACTGCAGCTACTGGCATTGCTGAAGAGACAAACCACTTTTCAATACACATTTTAAAAGATAAACTGAAACGTGGCTTGCCTCTTTAGCACGCTGGGGAACCTTTATGGAAATATTTTGCTCTTTGGCGTTTTCCTCTCATTTTCATGTTGGTCTCAAGAGCCGAAGTAGTGTACAATGGATCAACATTAAGAATTTCCCATTTATGCAGCATACTTGCACATTTCTCAAGATATGCTTCTGGAAGTATCAACCTAACAAATGCAGAAGTGATCACATTCATACATATAAGTACAAGATTTTGGACTTTGAGGGATGGAAAAAAACCACCCATGTAGCTTATTTCATTTAAGCAAAAATAAAGTACTTTCAAGACTTAGGCATAGCCCTTTGTGTTCATTCTTGTACATTTGCACTTCTTAAAATATTGCCTGAATCTTGCTGTGTGTTTATAATTGCAGGTGCTTTCTTGGCAACTCATTGCTGTTTAGCAGAAGGAGAAGACACCAAAGGGATAGGGCTCTGCAGCTCTGCAGGTGAGTTTGAGACAAAGAGATGAATGGGGTGGAAATGCCAGGTCCAACATACTGCCTATTGATATATTCAGATATCTTTTTCTTCTTTTTTAAAAAATAATGCCCAAGCAGGGAACAAAATGGAGCGGAACCATGGAAGAAGAGTTGGGAATCTAGTCTTACTCCCCCAATGAGTACAATATTGTGCACTCATGGGTCTAAATGGAAAAAAAAAGTTTACATTGAGAGCTAGTGGAAAAACCACTTTGAGAAACGTTTTGTTGAAAAAGGCATATAATTTTATTAATATTAATTATAATTATTGTATAATATATAAGTATAAATGTATAATTACATTTTAATTATATATTATATAATATGATAATTAATTAATTATATTAATAATAAAATAAAATAATATTGATATTAATACTATATTAGAGTTTATTATAACATAATATTAATAATGGCCTTTTCCTATTTAATATAGCGTACAACACAAAAATGTGAACGATCACATTATTTGGCTTAAAAATGAAAGTTGACTAATTCACACTAGGTTGTAGTCTAGGCTTCCCTTGCACCTGTGATGCACTCATTTCTTTCAGCTATGAAATAAATCTCCCAGCTGCAGAAGGAGTTTTTGCACCTTCAGGAATGGGTCTTCTTTCAATTCATTGCTATCATGGCATTTTTCAACAAGAAATTGCTCAAAGTGGTGAACTGCTGAAAACAATAATTCTTCTAAAATTCCAAAGAATTGTGTCCTATTTTTTCCTTCTACTAGTGTAAAGAGGATCGTTCACTTGAAAGTGACAATGCAAAGCTGTTGTGCACAGAAATGCAATCGAATCTTGAGTTGGCTTTGTACGTGTGCAACACATTGCATTATGCATTGCACACAGTGGGCGCAATCCTAACCATCTTTCCAGCACTGACATAGCTGTGCCAATGGCGCATGTGCTGCATCCTGCATTTGGGGGGCAGTCACAGAGGCCTCTTCAAGGTAGGGGAATGTTTGTTCCCTTATCTCAGAGATGCATTGCCCTTACCCCGGTGTTGGAAAGTTGGTTTGGATTGTGCCCTCATTGTTGCACAATCTACTCTGCATGTCCTTATGCAAATACATGAATTAGTTCTGCTTGTGTTCCTTAGGATACAACCCAATGTATATACTATTAAGATACTTCTTCAATCATGAGGAGTCATGGCTTGGAGTCTTTGTCATCCTCCATCATATTGAAGGGTTTATTCTGAATCTGTCTTCACATACATCTTCATTGCTCTAGGTAAACTTCCTGCCCCTGGTCTGTTCCTGAATGCCAGTTCAGCTCAAGAGGGAGAATGGGTTGCAATGAGATGCGTGACTAAACCACCTATTTCCTTCGCCACATTTTTTTTCTGTAAAAATGGGCATCCCATTTCAACCCACAAAGCATCACTTGGTGCCGTTTCATATACAACACACCTTCGGATGTCACAGAACAGAGCAGGCCAATATTCCTGTGGGTACCAACAAAAGGATGGACAGAACCAGAAGAAGAATTCTGCTCTCAGTGTTCCTCAGGATCTGATTTTCCTGCCAGGTAAGACTGTTGAAATGTTCAGAATGGAGAGGAATCCTGAACTGCCTTTGCCTGAGTGCCCCAGGGATCTGTCTTGGGGCTGGTGCTTTTCAACTTGTTTTTCAACTTGTTTATAAATAACCTGGAGACAGGGATAAGCAGCGAGGTGGCCAAGTTTGCAGATGACACAAAACTTTTCCGGGTGGTGAAACCAGAGGGGATTGTGAAGAGCTCCAGAAGGATCTCTCCAAGTTGGGGGAATGGGCAGCAAAATGGCAGTTGTGTTTCAACGTAGATAAGTGTAAAGTGATGTACATTGGGGCAAAAAACCAAAACTTCACCTATAGGCTTATGGGTTCTGAGCTGTCTGTGACAGCTCAAGAGAGAGATCTTGGAGTGCTGGTGGACAATTCAATGAAGGTATCGACCCAGTGTGCGGCAGCAATTAAGAAGGCCAATTCCAGGCTTGGGGTAATTAAAAAAGGGGTTGAGAATAAAACAGCCAATATTATCATGCCATTGTACAAATCGATGGTAAGGCCACACCTGGAATATTGTGTCCAGTTCTGGTCGCCGCATCTCAAAAAGGACATAGTGGAGCTGGAAAAGGTGCAGAAGAGAGCGACAAAAAATGATTACGGGGCTGGGGCACCTCCCTTATGAAGAAAGACTGCAGCGTCTGGGGCTCTTCAGCCTAGAAAAAAGGCGCCTGAGAGGGGACATGATTGAGACATACAAAATAATGCACGGAAGGGATAGAGTCGATAGAGGGATGTTCTTTTCCCTCTCTCAAAACACCAGGACCAGAGGGCATCTGCTAAAACTGAGGGTTGGGAGAGTTAAAACAGATAAAAGGAAGTACTTTTTTTACCCAGTGGGTAGTTAATCTGTGGAACTCTTTGCCACAGGAGGTGGTGATGGCATCTGGTCTAGATGCCTTTAAGAGGGGATTGGACAGATTTCTGGAAGAAAAGTCCATCGTGGGCTATAGGCCATGATGGATTGTGCAACCTCCTTACAAAGGTGGTGGGCTACTTCAGAGTACCAGGTGCAAGGGAGTGGCAACAAGATGCAAGCATCTTGTTGTCTCATGCCTCCCTGGGGCACCTGGTGGGGCCGCTGTGAGATACAGGAAGCTGGACTAGATGGGCCTTTGGCCTGATCCAGCAGGGCTCTTCTTATGTTCTTATGTTCTTATGCGTGGGCATTTTAGGCTGTGGGCAGAAGACTGTTCTTTCTGTAGGGCAAGGAAAACCATTTTCCACTGGACTTAGAACAGTGGTGGCGAACCTATGACACACATGGCAAAGGTGACACACCACAATTTGGGGCGACACACCAGCATTCACCAACACCAACTGGCTAGCTTTGCCTTTTATGTCAACGTGCTCCCTAGCCATGCCCTCATCACACCTCTGGGCTCAATGCTTTTATGAAGCAATGCTGGTGGTACTGAGCCCAGGAAGGCTTCCTCTAGCCAATTAGAACCCTGGAACATTGAGGGTGTTCAGTGTGGTCTGCAATGATATTTTCATGGCTCATTTGATGGGACTCATGGAGTCCTTGTAAGTGCATAATTGCTGAATGGTAAACCAGGTTGTTCTGATATCATGACTGCTAATTTCCTCACCAGGTAATCATAATCTGACCAGTAGAAATGCCAGCAGCCTTGGTGAGTACATATATTATTGCATTACTGTATCTCTTTGATCTTGACAAAAATTCATTTTGTCAGTTTTTTTTTAAATTTTTGAGCATTAACTAATTGTTCCAAGGTATATGTAGTTTTAACCATTCTAATTAGGAAGTTCCAATCAATAAATCTGTACATGTTATTCCTTATTCACTGCCCAGGAAGTCATCTGCAATCCAGTGATAACAGTTCAGGGTTTTCAGTTTCCAGCACTGGTGGGTGAAGCATTGAGTGGCTTTGATCTTGAAGATTCAAAATTATACAGCTTTACGTAATACTTTGGGCTATCCCAATGGTTCTCTAACATTTTAGACTGGGGCCCACTTTTTAGAATGGCACCTGAGTTGGGACCCATCAGAAGTAATGCCATTAACCTGGAAGTGAGATCATAGTTGGAAGTGACATCATCAAGCAGGAAGTGCTGTCATTGTGATGTAATCAAATGACACTCCTGGAATGCAAACTGGCATTCTTGGACTGCAGCAATTGCACAACCATGAAATATTTCTGACAGAAAGCAAGATTAGGTCAAAATATTATGTAAAAGCACTGAACTAAAAACAATTAAAAAAACCACTCACTTGGAAATTCAAATAGTTAACACTCACAAAAGGAAAATAGCAAGCGTAAGATCTGCAGCTTCTAAGATGGCTGCTCCCAGCTTTCTGTGACCTACCTGACGTTAGGTTGTGACCCACCAAATGGGTCTTGACCCACAGTTTGAATAACACTGGGCTAGCCTGTTATTTTTAGTAAAACCACTCTTTTAATTTTGCCTTTTTTGCTGATATTATCAGTGCTGCTTTCGTAAATATCAAAACCTGAGAAGAAATTCAGAAGAGACAAATTATGTAAGAAGCATTTCTAATTTTAACTTCAAGACATTTATCATTTTTAAAAATTGTAAACATACAGCCTTTATTATCCATGGGAGTTCTGTTCCCTGATATCAAAATGCACAGATGTTTAAATCTGTGGATTTTGCCGCCTCTAACCCTCTGAATGCAACTGGAGCTGTGCTCTGGTCACCTCTGGAGGGCATTTCTGAGGGCTGGGTACACCACACATGACCTCACTGGCCCTGGGAATGCTTTCTGAGTAGGGTTACCAGATACAAACTGGGACAGATGTGTACTCACCTTTAACCACTGCAGAGAAGAGGGAATTTCAGCAAGTGCAGCTTTTGAAACCCTTCCATGATGAGCTGCACCTGCTAAAATTCCTGCTTCTCTACAGTGGTTAAAGGCATAGGCCCTCTGTCCCAGTTTGTATCTGGCAACCCTATTTCTGAGGGCCAAAAAAAGCTCACTCCCAGTTTTTGACTGGAAGTGACATCACTTCTCGGCCTTTTGGCTAAGATCAAGTGTAGAAAACTGGAAGTGACAATTTTGGCCCTTAGAAGGCATTCTGAGGGCCAGGGAAGCCAAATGCAGATTATTGCTCTCTGACAGAAACTAAGCAGAAATTCCTTTGTCTTCTTTGATTCTACGGTAATTCAGGTTGATTAACCTTCATTTTCACAGTTTGGAAATGGGCAATTATATCCGGAACAGCAGGTTCTGCCATTCTGATTGTGACTCCCTTGATCTATCTCCTGATAAACAGAGGTGAGGATTGATGAGATGAAACCATGTGAGCATGGCAAGGGTTAGATACTTAAGGGTTAGGTATGGAAGACTCAAAGTGTTTCATTGTATTCTTTTTTTGGTTTTAGTTGTATGTCATCAGAGACCTTCAAGGTAGGCACAAGTGTTTATGCTTTTCCTCATAATTATATGTTGAAATGTAACTGTGGGCTTTGTTGACTTTTAAAAGACTAATTTGGGCATTGGTCTAAAACCACAGCAGGTTTGGCTTTCCATTTGAATCAAAATGTTGTAACAGAGGAATATCCCCAAAATATTTTGCCAAAGAATACAAGTTCAGCTGAAGGTGCCTGTTCTTCAAATTCACCAACATTACCACATTAGGAAGATCCTAGATATTGAGCTGCAAAGGAGAGTTACCAATGGGTAGGGGTGTTTTTTTTTTT
>JAJKFI010000166.1:599015-642055 GCA_029204185.1 Lerista edwardsae | reverse complement strand
GGGGGGGCAGGGAAGCGGGCACAACTGCTTCTGCACGAACATCAGAGAGGCAAAACTTCTCCATCCTGATGAATCTGCTCTGGCATTTCCGTAAGTTGGGAGAAAGAGAGAAGGGATGTTTGTACTGGTGATGGCTGGTTTTAGGCAAGGACTGGGGAAAGTCTATTTCTGGATGACTTTTAGGAAGTTTCTAAAACTTTAGGAAGTTGTCCGTGTGTAAGAATAACAAAAAACAGGGAACATACTTTGGGTATTTGAGGAAGTTACTTTATCTGATTTCAGTGTAACCGAATTTCACACTCATGAGGTTACATTTCTGGGAAATTATGAGGATGATGAGTGAAGGAGCAAATGATGGATACTGGAGTGTTTTACTGTGTAGTGCTGAGAGCCTGTATAATATGTGTATACTTCTCCAATCTGCACTTTTTAACTGTAAAGATTTGTGAACTAAGCTCATCAGCTGCTCTCCATCTGTGTCAGAGATTCAACAAATGTCTATGCACTCCTGGGGAATAATGCACAGCACACTGAGGTTCTTTGAAGTGTTCACTGAAGCCACTTTTTGTGCCAAAGAGGCAAGTGGCCGTGCGTATATACTTTCACTTAAACATGGACTAAAAAGTGGATTGCCTCTTCAGCATGTTGTGAAATGGCAGGAAACTGATGGCTCTTCCAGGATTTTCTGCACATGTTGACTGTGATCTGAAGAATCAGATCACAACGTGCAGAGGTAAAAAAGAAAGAACCTTGTTTAAGTAGTACCAGTTTACACTGCAGAATGGTGTGATGATGATGTGCTGCTGGAAAGAGCAGCATAAGTACATAAGTACATCAATTCCAGTTTCTTGTCCTTCTTTATACATGCACACATGTGCCCCAAAACACAGAGAATCCTCTCTACAAGAGATGCACTGCATTGATGAGATCTGCACTGGTCAAAGGGCTCATTCATATAATTATCTGGCATGTGGAATGCTTTGACAGGTATATCAATCAGTATGGTGTGAAGTGGGCTGCTGAATACGCATTCAATGCTTTTTTCCTGCGTTTCTTCATTAGTGGATTCCACTAGTTGGTACTTACTCCCAGGCGGGTGTTTATAGCATCACAGTCTTAGCTGCATGATTGGAGGCTTCCACATATAATTGTTCAGCACTCATGTAGTTTACTTAATTAGGTTAATCAAAATTGGGTTAATCGAAAATAAAATTCGTAAAGCAGCTTTGGAATAGTCCTTTGTGGTCATTCATTTGCACTTGCGTTTACTTTGAAAACATTGCCTGAATCCTGCTGAATGCATTTCCTTGGCAGATGCTCTGCTTTTTGCAACTCACTGGTTTTTGGGAGATGGTGCTGGTGACACTAATGCAGCGCTCTGCAATTCCACAGGTGAGTCTGATACTCAGGATCCCATTCTGTTTGCTCAGTAGGGCTTATGGTTAATCATAAATGTCAATTGTATCCTGTGAAATAAAGTGAGACCAAAGTGAGGGGCAAGGAAGTTTTCAGTAGTTTGCCCCCGCTATGATTTTGATCCCAATCTCACCTTCTCTGTGTCATTTTTATATTGCAAAAACCTTTTGACATCCTTGCATTCTTGAATCGGTGAGCAGTTGGGACCAAAACAGAAATGGGGATAAATTACTAATATCCCCCGATCCACCATGGCTTTGTCTTACTTTACAGTCCTGCCTCTTGGCATTCATAGCTAAGAACAAGCCCTGACTGGGGAAAGTTGCACAGTTAAGCACTTGGTTAGCTGAACCCTCAAAGATGGAGATGCGGAAAGTCATGTTTTATTGTCTGTTTAATTTTTCAAAAAATGTACAGTAATTTGTACTTTTAAATAGTCAAATTAAATTCTCAGTGTGGAATCGAATCAAAAGGTAACCCTGGCAGTTTTTGTTTTAACTGACCCTTGGCAAAGAAGCAGAAATGCTTTTTGCTGACCTTTTCCCCTCAAGACTGCGTGCAACGGGAATAGTGACTGGACTACCTGTGTTTGTCCTGATTCTCTCAAATGGTTCCCCATCAGATTCTATGAATGTGGTATGGCTCATGCAGAATTAAGAAGCATTAAGAATCTTCAAGAATCATGAGGAAGACAGAAAAGGAAACCCCTCTTAAAGCCATCAAATTCTGCCATTTTGGAACTTTCCCATGGTGGAGTGATTTTGCATCTGCATCCTCACTTTAAATGGTCACACTGTTTGATACCAAAGAAAGTATCTTGAAATCAATTAACACCACATATACAACATTTTTATGCTACGAATGGTTGAATGTAGTATACAATTGAAAACAATGAGAGGTAGTTTAAAATAATACAATGTGAAAAGCCTGCTTGTTTTAAGCAGTAATAAAATCACAGGTTGCGTGGGTAAAATTCATAGAGATTCTATCGGCTTCGGCAGAATTTAAACAGAGAATTCTTCCCCCAGAACTCCTTGTAAACCCCCATTAAGTTTAAATGTTGACGCTTGCTTTTAGAGCGCAATCCTAACCAGGAGTTAGGCTGACACAGTTAGGCCAGCAAAGTTTGGTAGGTACAAGGGACACCGTAGTCTGTTTGGACCATTCTTGGGAGTCAGGAAGGCTGGCGCACATTTGTGTGCTGGCCTCTCTAACTCAAATTGCAAACATACTTAATGGTGTCCCCTGTGCCAGTCAAATTTTGCTTGCCTAACTGTGCCAGCCTAACTCCAGGTTAGTTTTGAGCCCTTAATTTCTTATACTCTCCCTGCCTTTTTCTAGGTGAACTTCCTGCACCGGAATTGTTCCTCAGTGCAGAATCCGCTCAAGTGGGAGACTGGATCTCAATGCGATGCTTAGCTTCCAACAGTTTGGTGTCCACATTCTTTTTCTGCAAAGACACTCATCTCATTTTTGCTCCCAGACCACTGCCCCATCAGGCTGCATACACATTTCCCCTTCATGTCTCACAATATAGTGTGGGCCAGTACTCCTGCGGGTATCAACTGGAGGACGAAAAGAAACAGAAGAAATCGGCGCTCAGTGCTGCTCGGACTCTGATTGTCCTCCCTGGTAAGAGTATCAAAATCATCAAAGAAGAAAGGGGTCAGGAGCTGCCATTTCCCAGGTGCCATCTTTTACCTGGTAGTATTTATCCACTGCAAGTGGCTTTTAATAACGTGTCATGTGTTCTTGGGCTTTATTGAATTGCTGCTGCTGCTGTGCTGTATTCATTGTATTGAGGTGCTTTTGGGCCAAATCCTATCCAATTTTCCAGCCCTGATATAGCCATCCCAATGGGGTGTGTGCTGCATTCTATATGGGGGGCAGTCATAGGGCCTCCTCTGAGACCCCACATGGTTCTGATACTGTCACTGCTTATTTTCCACCCAGATAGTCCTGTGATGTCCAGTGGTAATGACAACAAGACTGGTGAGTAAAACTATGTGCCCATCAGAGAGTGCCTTTTATCCTGAATGGATCTGTTGCAAAAATAGCAGCTTTAAATTTGACTTGTAAAGATTATCCTGAAATACAAATAGGAAAGTTCTGATTAAGTTAGATCTAATCCAAATATCTGCTATTGTCCTTCCTTATTTCCTCCTCAGGCAATCATGATCAGCCAAGCGGAAACAGTAGCAACACTGGTGCGTAGAGTGTTTATCTGGCATAGGATGGCTTTGAACTTCAAGACACCTTTCCTATGTGAATATACAAAATTGTTTATACACAATGTACAGATTTAATACTCAATTTCTCTGGAAGAAAATATGCTTATTCCTTTGAGCAATATTTACAAAAAAAATCTTTCAATGAATTAAAAAAAATCAATGATTTTTTAAAAAGGGATTTTAAAAAATAGTATTTTAAAAATAAGGAAATAAAGTATTTTATTCTTAAATGCGAGGGTTCAAAGGAACTTTTGGGGTAATCTAGTCCAGGCCCCTTCTCAATGCATGGAACTGCTACAACATCCCTCCTAAGTGACTGTGCCGTTAGTTCAACAGAAAACATAACTGAAAGTTGAGAAACTGGGTCATTTTGTTAAAGCTTATTGTTTTGTAATGTTTTCTAATTTTTTTTCATGCTTGTGGGAGCACCAGTGCACTCCACAAAAATTAACAATTAGGACGCAATCCTAAACTGGAGTTAGGCTGGCACAAAAGACTTGTGCCGGCCCAGGACTGTCGCAAATGTTCTGTAAAGCATGTTTGCCCTACTCTTGGAGTCAGGGAAGGTGGCATACAGATGTGCACCATCCTCCCTGACTCCAAGAATGGGCCAAATGCACTTTACAGTGTGTTTGTGACACTCCTGGGCTGGCACAAGTCCTTTGTGGTAGTCTAACTCCAGTTTAGGATTGTACCCTTCATCATTTTAAAATAATTAAATGTTTTAAAAAAACATTTTAATTATTGCATACTATATAAAGACCTACAAAGGAAGTCTAATATAATATTCATTCATTCATTCATTCATTCATTCATAGACCTTTAATGGCATAAACATACAGTACATACATACATACAGTACATACATACATTTAGTAACACAGATGTACATATAACTAAAATACAACATCTCTTAAGACCAGCGGTGTTATGCTGCCGGAACGCTGGGTGGGAGATCCGGGTGATCGACAGCCAGCCCGTTGCGTTCCGCAGCGTTATGCCATTTGCATAATGTACACAAGCGGCGTAATTGGTTAAGCAAACGGCGTAATGCTGCGGAACACCGATGGGCGGGTTGTCGATCACCCGGATGTCCCGCCCAGCATTCCGGCAGCATAACACCGCTGCTTAAGACCAAATAGTATACTGAGCTTGGCAGATAAATACTCGAAAGAAAGCATTGGCAGGTGTACCCACCCCAAATTTATAAACGCCTAATGTGAGTAATGATAATGCTTAAGTCCCTTAATCTCCCATTACTACTGCAGCTCCTTGGTAACAAAGCTGGCTCTACGACATTGCATTAACAAGTATAGATATTTGGCCACTTGACTTGTATGTTGTTTATCATCGCCAACTAACAGACAGCATATAACATCCTCCTCTGAACTTCCTGGAAAGTTCAAGAGAATTGTATTTTAAAAAGGCAGGTGACGATCCTTATATATACTAATATAATATATAAAGACGTACAAAGGAGGTCGAACTGTGTAGGAAAAATATTGAGGCTATATTGTATATTATATTGTATATTTTATTTTTTATGGTTCAGTTTTTAATTATGTATTCTAAAGTTTTTTGAATTATGGTGTTGGAGAAGACTTGCGAGTCCCCTGGACTGCAAGGAGATGCAATCGGTCAATCCTCCAGGAAGTCAAGCCTGATTGCTCCCTGGAAGGACAAATACTGAAGCTGAAGCTCAAATACTTTGGCCACCTCATGAGAAGAGAGGACTCTTTAGAAAAGACCCTCATGCTGGGAAAGATGGAAGGCAAAAGGAGAAGGGGGCGGCAGAGGATGAGATGGTTAGATAGTGTCACCGAAGCGATGAACATGAAATTGGGCGAACTCAGGAAGCTAGTGGAAGACAGGGAGGCCTGGCGTGCTGTGGTCCATGGGGTCGCAAAGAGTCGGACACGACTTAGCGACTGAACAACCACAACAGTTTTAAAGTTATGTTAGCCTTGAGTGCCCTCTGGGGAGAAAGGCACCTATAGACAGACAGACAGACAGACAGACAGACAAAAAATTGTACTGTAAATTGGAACAATAAATGTCAGGCTAATGTAGAGCCATTGTCCGACGGCTTCCCCTTTTCAATCCAAGTCATGTCCTCTAATGAAGGTATAGTTATCTGTTCCAATTTTCTTAGAGTTCATTGGAATGTAGGAATTGATGTATTAATCTGAGAGTCCTGCAGAGGCAGGACTCTTTTCCTCTGCCAATCTTCCTCAACTCTTTTCACTTCCACTCACAGAACAATCGGAAATAAACAGGATTTTTGTAGATGGCAGGCCTTTCTTCGCTCTCCCAAAAATACACAGCAAAGAGCCAGCTCTTTGCTGTGTATTTTTGGAAGAAAGGCCTGCCATAATTCCTTCTAGAGAGCCTTTCCCTGCATTTTTTAAGCATCAGGGACTTTCATTTGAAGAAACCACTTTAGAGCCAAAAGGCCACATTTCTCTCCCTACACAAGAAAAACCTTCCCTTGAAAAGTATATCTGAAGTTTAATTACTTCATATTTTGGAAAAAATGTTGGTTATGAATTTTGATGGAGGAATTCTGTGGTGGTTGCCCTGCTTGTCTCCTCTTTTTTTACCCCATTTTTAAAAATGTTTTTGGACACTTTTAATTCCTTAGATGCTGCTGTGCTAGTTCAGCAAATAAAAGCTTCTGGACATCCTTCTGCAAGCAGCCTTTGTCCGTTGTCTACTGCAGTGTTTCTCAAACTGTGGGTCATGACCTGATGTCTGGTGGGTTGCGGAAAAGTGGGAGCAGCCATCTTGGAAGCGGCAGACCTTACTTTTCCTATATTCTTTTTGTGAGTGTTAGCAGTTTGAATTTTCAAGTGAGGTGGATTTTTTAAAATAGTTTTTAGTTCAGTGCCTGTGGTCCAAAAATGCCAGTTTGCAATCCAGGTTTGCAAACATTTTATTATGTCACTGATACTGCTGACCCACAGACACTGATGGTATCTTAGAGTCCAATCTTATCCATTCTCCCATCCGCTAATGCAGTGGTGCCAGAAAAGGCTACCGCCAGTGGTGTCATCCAAATGATTTAGGAACAGGTACTCACTTTTGATTGGCACTTGTCGGGGTCCACCCACCGGAAGTGACATCATAAGCCGGAAGTGATGTCATGATTGTTGCCATGGATGTGATCATGTTTGTAATAACTTCAGCTTGTGGTTAGTGTTGATTTAACTTCTATTGCTTTGCTTTCTAGAGATGTGTATATACATATTTTGCTTCAACTGTTCCCTGGTTAAATAACAGGGGCCAGCTTTGAGTGGGCAGGGCCAGCTCAACTTCTAGGAACCGGTACTTGCGTAGTGGTGCGTAGTGGGTGCATGACATCACTGGCTACCACTGTATTCAGCACTGGGGTAGTCACAGAGGTCTCTTCCAGGTAAAGGAACACTTGTTCCCTTACTTAGGGTTAAGCCTCTGCAGCATGAATAGACCATGGATGAATTAAACTGAAGATGGCATTTTATAAAATGTGTACTGTGGGCCATCGATATCTGCTGGTAAGGATCGACTGGTAGAGAAATAGCATTTTATTTCATAGTTCAATATCCTGTCGCTCTCCCTAATCACACTACTCTCTCATTGATTCAGGCCGCCATACGATGCTGCTCTATGTTTGGATTATTCGCTCCACAATGCTGCTGCTCCTTCTGGTCTCGTTGCCAATCTTCCACTGCTTCTTAAATAAACGGAACTGACTCTTGATTTGAACCAGATTCGCTGGATCAGCCCTCTGGAAATAGAACTGGACTGCTGCGCTGCATATGTTCTGTTCCTTGCTCATTCACCGATTTAGGAAGGAAGGCTCCTGCTAACCATGAATTATTGAACAAAGCCTTACAAATTCCCATTAACTCTCTCAGATCTCAATTCATCTATGGAATTCCCTTGAGCATTACTTCTGTGTATTCCCATTGTTAGCATGTGTATAAACGAATATTTTGATAATGCTGGAAATAAAATGACAGTACAAAATGAAGTGACAAGATGAACGTTTGGTGGTACTTAGTTAAAACTAGCAGGGAATTCTGAGCACTGACAGCCGAATCCTATTCTCTCCTCCTATCCCACCCCACCCCACCCCTGCCATGGCAAAATGTCTACTGCTGCATTGTGTAAAAAATTTTTATTCTTTGTCTGCTAGCAAGCTACATTGTATGTATGTGTGTGTGGGTTGGGGTAGAGACAAGCATGCAACAACATTTCTGATGATTTCCGGTCTTTCAGCGTTAGCAACCAACTGAGAGAGTGAGAGCGAGAGCGAGAGCGAGAGCGAGAGAGAGAGAGAGAGAGAGAGAGAGAGAGAGAGAGAGAGGCAGGGAAGCGGGAACAACTGCTTCTGCACAAACTTCTCCATCCTGATGAATCTGCTCTGGCATTTCTGTAAGTTGGGAGAAACAGGGAAGGGATTTTGTCATGGTGATGGCTTGTTTTAGGCAAGGACAGAAATGTCTATTTTTGGATGACTTTTAGGAAGCTTCTAGGAAGTCCTTCTGTATGTGAGAATCACAAAAAACAGGGAACATATTTTGGGTATTGAGGAAGTTACTTTATCTTATTTCAGTGTAACCTAATTTCACAATCATGAGTTTAAATTTCTGGGAAATTGACGAGGATGATGATGCTGAGGATTGAAGGATCTAATGATGGATACTAGAATGTTTATTATGTGGTACTGAGAGCCTGTATACTGATAGGCACATACTTCTCCAACCTGCATTTTTTTAACTGTAAAGATTTGTTAACTAACCTCATCAGCTGCAACTCCTTCTGTGCCAGAGATTCAACAAACTTGTTTGCATTCATGGGGAATAATGCACAGAGCATTGAAGTGCTTTGAGTGTTCACGGAAGCCACTTTTTGTGCCAAAGAGGCAAGTTGCTGTGAGTATATACACTTTCACTTAAAGATGAACTGAAAAGTGGATTGCCACTTCAGCACGTTGTGGAAAGTCAGGAAACTGATGACTCTTCAGGATTTTCCACTCTGTGATCTGAAGAACGATGTGCAATTGCACAAAAGAAGGACGTTTTAAGTGCTACCAGTTTACACTGCAGAATGGTATGGTTATGAAGAAGCGCAGATGGAAACAGCACAGTAAAAACTGTAAGACTGTAAAAGAGCACAGTAAAAATGTGGGAACAGAGAATGACATTAATTCCTATTTCTCATCCTTCCTTAATAGGGTCACCAGATACAAATGGGGCAGTGTGCTATAGTCTTAACCATTGAATAGAATTTGGGCCAGTGCAGCTTTTGAAAATCTTCCATGATGAGCTGCACCTGACCAAATTCCCGCTTCTATATAATGGTTAAAGGTAGAGGTACTCTGTCCTAGTTTGTATCTGGTAACTCTAACTTATACATGCACACACATACGCGAAACACAGAATCCTCTCCACAAGAGATGCACTGCACTGTTGCGATCTGCACTGTTTGAAGGGCTCATTCATATAATTATCTGGCCTATGGAATGCTTTGACAAGCATATCATCATGGTGTGAAATGGGCTCTTGCATACACATACTATGCATCATCGTACGTTTCTTCATTGATGGGTCCCACTATATTTATTGGTACTTTCCCCTAGGTAGGTGTGTTTAGCTGCACAGTTGGAGGCTTCCACGGATATTTATTAAGCACTCATGTCATCTTACTTAGTCTCAGGCTGCAATCCTATCCACACTTACCTAGGAGTAAGCCCCATTAACTACATTGGGACTTACATCTGAGTAGACATGCATAGGATTGGGCTCTCAATTGGGTTAATCAAAAATAAAGCAAGTAAAGCAGCTTTCAGATAGCCCTTTGTTATCATTTTTGTGCACTTGTGTTTACTTTTCCAATATTGCCTGAATCCTGCTGAATGCATTTTCATTGGCAGATGCTCTGCTTTTTGCAACTCATGGCTTTTCGGGAGATGGTGCTGGTGACACAAATGCCGGGCTCTGCAATTCTAGAGGTGAGTGTGACACTCAGGAGCCAATGATCCTGGCTCTTCTTTGCACAATTTGCCTCTAGTAGGGCTTACGATTAATTATAAATATCAATTGGATCCTATGAAGTAAGGTCAAACCAAGTCTAGGAGGTTTTCAGTAGTTTGCCTCCTGCTCTGATTTTGATCCCAATCTTACCTTTTCTATGTTATTTTTACACTACAAAAATCTTTTGACAGCCAAAAAAGTATTTCTCAGCATAGAACATGAGACTTTATCCCCAGAACTCCTTGTAAACCCCTATTAAGTCCGACTCTTGCTTTTAGAATGCAATCCTAACCTGGTGTTAGACCAGCACAAAGTTTGCATGGCACAAGGGCGACCGTAAAGCACGTTTAGACTACTCTCAGTGTCAGGGAGGATGGCACACATCTCTGTGTTGGCCTCTCTGACTCAAGGTGCAATCCTAACCTGGAGTTAGGCCGGCACAAGTTAGGCCAGCAAAGTTTGACCCACACAAGGGCCACTGTAAAGAGCATTTGGATCATTCTCGGAGTCAGGGAGGGCGGTGCACTTCTGTGTGGTGGCCTCTCTGACTCCGAGGGTGGTCCAAACATACTTTATGGGGGCCCTTGTGCCAGTCAAACTTTGCTGGCCTAACTGTGCCAGCCTAACTCCAGGTTAGGATTGCGCTCTCAGAGAGTGGTAAAAAACATACTTTACAGTGTCCTTTGTGATGGCCAAACTTTGCTGGCCTAATTTTGCCAGCTTAACCCCAGTTTGGATTGTGCTCTTAATTTCTTATATCGTCCCTGCCTTTTTTTAGGTGAACTTCCTGCCCCAACATTGTTCGTCAGTGCTGAGTCCGCTTGGGAAGGAGACTGGATATCAATGCGGTGCTTAGCTTCCAACACTTCGGTGACCACATTCTTTTTCTGCAAAAACAATCATCCCATTTTTGCTCACAGACCACTGCCCCATCAGGCTGTATCCACATTTCCCCTTCAAATTTTGCAAAATAGTGTGGGCCAGTACTCCTGCGGGTATCAACAGGAGGACGAAAAGAACCAGGAGAAGATGTCGGCCCTCAGTGCTGCTCGGAGTTTGGTTGTCCTCCCTGGTAAGGCTATCAAAATGTTCAGAGCAGGAAGGGGTCATGAGCTGCAGTTTCCCAGGACTGGCCATTTCAGCCTGTGCCTTCTTCCACCTGGCAGCATTTGCAAGTGGTTTTTAATGACGTGTAATGTGTTATTGAGCTTTATTGAATTGCTGCTGCTGCTCTGCTGCATTAATTATATTGAGGTGCTTTTGGGCCAAATCCTATCCAATTTTCCAGGCCTGGTGTAGCCATCCTAAGGGTGGGTGTGCTGCATTCTGTGATGGAAGGAAAGTCATGGAAGCCTCCTCAAGGAAAGGGAACTTTATTCACTTACGTTGGGGCTGCTTTACAGCTGCAGTGGCACTGGAAACCTGGATAGGGTTGGGCCCTTTATCCCCTGGTTTAAAAAAAAATCATCTCTATTGCCTCGAGTGGCTACTCTTAGATATAAAATTATGTGCCCATCAGTGAGTGCTTTTTATTCTGAATGAATCTATTGCAAAATTATAGTTTTTGTTCTTTAATTTTGACTTGTATAGATTATCCTGAAACACAAATAGGAAAGTTCTGATTAAGTAGATCAAATTAATACATCTGCTATTGTCCTTCCTTATTTCCTCCTCAGGCAATCAGGATCAGTCCAGTGGAAACAGCAGCAACACTGGTGCGTAGAGGGTTTATCTGGCATAGAATGGCTTTGAACTTCAAGACACCATTTCTCTGTGAATATACACAATAACTGAGGCTATGGATTGTGCTGCATATTTGGAACGATAATTGTCAGGCCAATGTACAGCCATTGTCCTTGTCTTCTCCTTCACAAACCAAGTCATGTCCTCTTATGAAGGTTCAGACTTGTGTTCCAGTTTTCTTAGAGTCATAAGAACATAAGAACAAAAGAAGAGCCCTGCTGGATCAGGCCAAAGGCCCATCTAGTCCAGCTTCCTGTATCTCACAGCAGCCCACCAGGTGCCCCAGGGAGGCATGAGACAACAAGATGCTTGCATCCTGTTGCCACTCCCTTGCACCCGATACCAGTAGCCCACCACCTTTGTAAGGAGGTTGCACAATCCATCATTGCTTATAGCCCACGATGGACCTTTCCTCCAGAAATCTGTCCAATCCCCTCTTAAAGGCATCAAGACCAGATGCCATCACCACCTCCTGTGGCAAAGAGTTCCACAGATTCACTACCCGCTGGGTAAAAAAGTACTTCCTTTTATCTGTTTTAACTCTCCCAACCCTCAGTTTTAGCGGATGCCCCCTGGTTCTGGTGTTTTGAGAGAGGGAAAAGAACATCCCTTTATCGACTCTATCCCTTCCATGCATAATCTTGTATGTTTCAATCATGTCCCCCCTCAGGCGCCTTTTTTCTAGACTGAAGAGCCCCAAACGCTGCAGTCTTTCTTCATAAGGGAGGTGCCCCAGCCCCGTAATCATTTTTGTCACTCTCTTCTGCACCTTTTCCAGCTCCACTATGTCCTTTTTGAGATGCGGCGACCAGAACTGTACACAATATTCCAGGTGCGGCCTTACCATTGATTTGTACAATGGCATGATAATATTGGCTGTTTTATTCTCAACCCCTTTTTTAATGACCCCAAGCATGGAATTGGCTTTCTTAATTGCTCCAATCTTATTCATTCTTCCAGCCGCCAATGCAGTAGTGCCAGAAAAGGCTAGCACTGTATCCAGCAGTGGGGTAGTCACAGAGGTCTCTTCCAGGTATTGGAACACTTGTTCCCTTATCCAGGGGTAAGTCTCTGCAGCATGGATGGATCTACTCGGACCTGTGCTAGAGGTTCCATCTGAAGATGGAATTTTATAAAATGTATACTTTGGGCCATCAGTATCCGTGGAAGATCAGTTCTATAAATGGAAGTCCGGGATGCCCTGTGAGGCCCTTTGAGCCATGGCTTTCAGCAACTATGGATGCTCAGATATGTGGGTGCCAAAAAGGACCCCCTGTAGTCTAATTGCTTGCCTAGTTGGAAAACAAAAAGGTCGTTTCTGTTGTTTGTAGAGAGCTGATCTCAATTCTGTAATGGGAAATTAAGTAGTGACTCCTGTTTTCCTTTGAACTAATCCAGATGAAATCACCTTCAATTTCACAGTTGAGAAATGGAAAATTATCTCTGGGGTTGCAGGTTTTGCCATCCTGATTCTCATTCCACTGATCTATCTCCTGATAAAGAAAGGTGAGTGATGGTGAGATGATGCTCACTAGTTCATCTCAGAAAGAGAGACGTTCTGATGTAAGGAAGAGCTTGACAACTCTCAGGAGCAGCCCTGGGTGCTAGGAGAAAGAAAGAAATGTGCTAGGAATATGGCTGGAATATGGAGGTTGAGTATGAGGCCTGGGTGAGCAGCACTACAAGGTGCAGTGATGTCAGCCTAAAGACCTGGCAAAGACTAGTTCAATGTAGGGGTAAAGCAGGCCAATAAATGATAGGATTGTACTGCATGGGTAAGAAAGGAATACCAGCCAGTGGTATAGCTAAGGGGGTGCAGGGGGTGCAATTTCACAGGGCAACAAGATTTAAGGGGGGGCAAAAAAACTGCATTTGACACTAGTGGCCAAAATTGGGGAAATGTTGGTAATTACGAATAATATCATCATGTTATATTGCAGTGATTCCCAAACTGGTGGGTCGTGACTAACCAGCCAGGGAAGTACCTTGCACTAGCCCTTTAAGGGGTGAGGGCAGGGTGATGTTCAGCAGCGCAACCCCCAGGATTGCAGTGCTGCTGGGGAAAGATGGGCACTTCTTTACTCACTTGAAGTCAGACCCAACAAATTCTGAATGCAATATTTTCAAAGCCATGCACAATATAGTACTTAGATGCAAATGCTCTATACGTTGTACATGACACTTCTGAAAAGATATAACTCTGTGACACTCTTAGTACTTTGAATAATGTTTGGTTTTCTGCTTTGTTTATGGATGACACATGTAGCTTCATTGTTTTTCTCCTTTTTTGTTTTAGTTGTACCTCATCAGAGATCTTCCAGGTAAGTAGAAATGATTGTCCACCCTTTTTCTCCTGAGGATGAGATGTTCTGACTGTGAGCTTTATTGTTGCTCATAAACTGAACCAATGCTTTCAGAGATGGACTTTCTGCTCGAATTGTGATGTTCAGATACAGAAATTGGCTTCATTTATGTATCCAGTATGTCGAAAGGTCAACCAAAGGGGCTTCTTCCTCACATTTACCACCCTGACCACATGCCATGGCACACTGAGCTGTGGAGGGTGACAGAATAAGTACTTGACAAAGTAACTGGTATTGGGAGTTACCAGGGCACTGAGACGTGGACAAGTCCCTGAGGGTGATGACCCCATACTGAAGGAACATGATGGAAAATGTGAATTTATTGATTATATTTTTAGGCATGTGAAATTATCCACTCCATATGTTGCCACTAACTGGGAGAGTCTGAAATGGAGATAAAGTCCATCTTGGGAACAGTGATAAGGTTACTGAGAGTACAATGATGACTGGGAACTAAAAATCTCAAAAGTAGTTATTTTTGCTTATGTGCTTTCTCAGGGGAGAAGCTCCAAACAAGAACAAAAACAACATGGCTGCTGAGGGCCAACTTGAATGTAAGGTTTTCCCCCCCTCTTTGGAACGAAGACTGCAATCTGCTTGTGTGTTATGAATTTTAAGATGAAATCCTATATGTACTCAATGGGATTTACTTCTGAGTAGACATTCTTAGGATTGTTCTGAAAGAATAGACCCTCCAGCACACAATCAAGAAAGTTGAACGTTCTCTCTCTCTCTCTCTCTCTCTCTCTCTCTCTCTCTCTCTCTCTCTCTCTCTCATTGCAAGCAAAGTCATTGTAAAATGGGTGTGTGCTTAGTTAAATGCATACTAAATTCTTAAATTGTAAGCACAAAATGTCATCACAATTTTCTCTAAAGTTGTGAAGTATAGAAACACAGATAAAATTGTGATGACATTTTGTGCTTACAACTTTGGAATTTAGTATGCGTTTAACTAAGCACACACCCCTTTAACAACCACTTTGCTTGCCTGTGCCCTCTCAACCCGCAGACTCCTACACTACATTCAGGAATGGCATCGGGATCCACCAAATCTGGTCCATGCTCAAGAAAAGGGCCCAGTTGGCCAGGCTGACCCTTGAAGCCTTTGAACCAATGACAGTGGAAACACACATTGCCCCACTGAATGGCATTGGCCCAGGACCTGCAGAAACCTCTTGTCATGGGTCGCATTCGTAGTCTGCCTCAACACTAAACTATCCCAGTCTTTTGCCCCTCTTGGTGGGGCAGTTTTTTCCCCTTCTACTCTTCCCACCTTTGCTTGTTCCAGGTGCCAGTTCTATTGCCGAATTACGACCTTCAGTTTCCCGGTTCTCTTTTCAAAACCTTCTGGGTATTGGATGGCTCCATGCAGTTGCTGCCCCTTCCTTCCATCCTTGGTACTCTGACTTGCTCCCAGGCAGTAGAACCAGTGTTTAAGTATACCATACTACTGGAGAGGAAGAAGGGCCAGTGCAGGCCAATCAGGATTGTTCCCATCAACCCTCTGCAGAAGGCATCAGGGAACAACCACATTAGGGAGCTTCTCCTTACCGGCAGCCCTGTAAAATGTCTACCTACCTGTGAGAATAGCGCTCTGGGCAGCTCAAATGTCAAGCCATCTCCAGGGCTGTGCTTTAAATAGCTATGATCTGTTCAGTGAGCAGGTTCTGAAATGCTCAGGCAGCTGAGAAAGGCACAGCAAGGGGTCAGCTTGGTGTTTTCTTTCTGCAACTCAAACACAATCTACTATAGTTTTATTGTGTTTATATAAAGTACCATAATAGAGTCATATTCCCATTGTCTCAGTCCAGATATATGCAGTTGCCCCCCTAAAAATGTATTTTCTGTGGTCAGTAATAAGTTGGTGAAATTTCCACTTCATGACGGTCTCATTCAGCAATACCTTATATAGTGGTTAAAAAGGTAAAGGTTTCCCCATGACCAAATGGTCTAGTCGTGACCGACTGTAGGGGGCGGTGCTCATCTCCGTTTCAAAGCCTGTAGAGCCAGCGTTTGTCCGAGGACAATCTTGCGTGGTCATGTGGCCAGCATGACTATACGCCATAGCGCATGGAACGCCGTTCCCTTCCCACTGAAGTGGTCCCTATTTATCTACTTGCATTTTAGGTGCTTTCGAACTGCTAGGTGGGCAGGAGCTGGGACAAGCCACAGGAGCTCACTCCATTGCACGGTCTTGAACTCCCAACCTTGCGGTTGGAAAGCCCAGCAACAGCGGATTAACTCGCTGTGCCACCAAGTCCCCATATAGTGGTTACATGGAGTTATTTTTTTTTAATTGTGGTCTGTGACGGAGTATTCTTGTGCTCTGCGGTTCCTTGCAATATGACATTTTTAGCAGGCACGGACAACCACATCTCTCCTCAGGAAGGCCTGAAGCTATGCAGCCTTAGTGTGTGAGCTGTGGCTGAGCATAGTATGCACTACCAGAAAGCTGCTTTTGCACGATGTCAGTATCTAATGCTCTTCCTGCCCTTGTTTGTGTTTTCTTACAACACAATCCTAAGCATATCTGTTCAGAAACCAGTCTGAATTTGTTTGGGGCTTACATCCAGGAAAGTGTGGTTAGGATTGAGCCTTACTGAGCTTCTGATAGGATGAAATTTCAGGAGCACTGAATGCATAGTAACTTTTAAACCAGCATTTAACTCCGAGTGCAATCCTAACCTGGAGTTAGGCCAGTAAAGGTGGCCATCACAAGGGCCACTGCAAAGCGCGTTCGGATCACTCTCAGGTTGCAATCCTAACATGGACTTAGGCTGGCACAGTTAGGCCAGCCAAGTTTGGCTGGCACAAGTGCCACCGTAAGGAATATTTGGACCACTCTCGGAGTCAGGGAGGATGGCGCATGTCTGTGTGCTGGCCTCTCTGACTCAGTGATCCAAACATATTTTATGGAGTCCCTTGTGCTGGCCAAACCTGGCTGGCCTAACTGTGCTGGCCTAACTCGTAATGCCTTACTAGGCATTAAAAACGTCACTTTCAGTTTCTCCTGGAAATATGTGATTCTTGGATCTTGTTGTCTTTGAAGCCCAGAATGTCTTTCAGGTGGATCTGATGGCCAGTGATGGACCAGTTCTCAAAGGTGTCTTCAGAGAATGTTTACATAAACACAACTTTGAAAAGTTATTGCAAGATGAGATTAATTGTGCCTTTGATTTCAGATACCAAGATAGTGGGTTTCCGCAAGAATTTGGTGAGTAATAGTGTCACCTTAATGCTTGACTACCTACTTTGGAGATATCTTAGATTGGCTTAGGTTGCAATCCTAAAAATGATTATCTAGGAGCAGGTTCCACTGAACACAGCAGGACAATTCAGATCACACAATTAGGATTGCATGGTGAATTCCCAGCTGCCCTGGTGGAGATGTTTAGCAGGCACAATTTGGAGCAAGCCGCAATGGCCTGGGGATGAGGGTTTGGATGCGGTCTAATGTGTCAGCCCAAGGGGATATAGGATTGCTCTGTGGAATTGATAATGGTGTGGCATGCTCTCTTCCATCACGTTTTCCCATTACTCACAATCCAGAGATTTGTATCATACCAGTGAAAAATTATCATAAACGCCAATCCATAAATTGTGAGAGTTAGGAACAGGGTGTGTAGTGTCAATGGTTTTCAGATTTTCTGCCTTGAGGGAGCACTTCCTACATCAACTTATTGGCAGAGAAACTTCAACCTACAAGGGACGTGGTGGCACTGCGGGTTAAAGTGCTGTTACAGAACTTGCTGACCGGAAGGTTGGCTGTTTGAGACCACGCAACGGAGTGAGCTTGTCCCAACTCCTGCCAACCTAGCAGTTTGAAAGTACGTAAAAATGCGAGTAGATAAATAGATGCCACTTTGGTGGGAAGGTAATGGCATTCCATGCGCCTTGGCATATAATCATGCCAGCCACATGACCACGGAAGCTTGTCCTCAGGACAAACACCGGCTCTTCAGCTTAGAAACAGAGATGAGCACAGCCCTGTAGAGTTGGTCACGACTAGACCATTCGGTTGTGGGGAAATCTTTACCTTTAACTTCAATCTGCTGTCATAGAACATTGGTACAGTGCAAATGACACCTGCAGGATACTTGAGTGGGCCTACCGGATTGCATTGTCATCCTCTGTGAATGGACAGCACATCCTAGCACAAAGCCAGCAGGCCCCTGCATGCGTCCATTGCAAAGGAAGATGAGGAGTGGTGGACATCTTGCCTTTCAGGGATTGCTGACGTGTCCACCACCATTACTGACCTTCTTGGGGCAATGCTGTTTAAGAGAAGCCCACGTTTCCCTTGAATACTCTTGGAAAACCAATGCCAAATCTGATTCTCTGGATTGGGGCAATTTGTAGAAATGAATATATACTTTTTACTTGCAAGAATAGCTGACCACAGATGATTACTGCTAAAGCTCCAGGGTTGGATGATGACTAATTTCCTCTTTTACTTTCTAAGCCCCAGCCATCCAGGAATGCAGAAACAATTACATATGCAGCCATTGCTCCATCAAAGAGGAAGGCTGGTCTCAACTTTGCTCCTGCCTCACAGACCTCAAATATATCACATGAAGATGTGTCAGAATGAAAGTCTAGAAAATCTGGGAATGCTGGAGGAAAATGTACAGAATTTTGTCACTCTGAACATATCTAAGGGAGGGCTCAATGGATTGAACCATCGGGTTGAAGGACTTCAGTGGATCTTTTACCTTCTGCTAATTTACCCCTGCTAGCTGGGCAAGAGGCACTTTTTCAAGGGGTGTTCCTCTTATACTTAGCAGGGGGTAGTAATTGTTCCTCTTCACCCCTGTGCAGTCTTTCTAGTAGCTGTTGCTGGTGGTCTGCCTTTTTTTCAGATTGTGAGCCCTTGGGACAGGGAGCCACTTAACTTTATTATCATTACTATTTGCCCGTAAACCACTTTGTGAACTTCATGTTGAAAAGCCGTATATAAGTACCTGTTGATTGATTGATTGATTGATTCTGCTAAATATGTCCCTGTTCTGTATTGTTATACCCAACACGTGCCACTTTTCTCTATGAAATATTGACAAATCATTGTTGTATTGTTGCAATAAATTTGAGATACAAATTCTTGTGTGAAATTTGGTTTTTTGTAGAATTATCAGGCAGCGCAATCCTATGGGCCGCGCAGCATCAACGCAACATGCCAAAAATAAACTGGGATCCCTGCATCCACAGATTGGGGTTTCTGCAGTTGTGTGTGTGTTCCAGAATGGAACTTCCACATATTCCTCCTGTACTTCATCCAAAATATGGATTAGACAGCAAAGATCATACTGCCGTTGGCTGGAGCCTTCACTTTACACATAAGGGAAACAGATTCATGGGCATGATTTATGTTTTTGCTTTTAATCATGCATATACTGTAATAAGCACCTTGAATTCTGGAAGGAGGAGGACAGAGTATACAGTTTCTAAAGTGAATGAATAAGAAATATATTGCCAGAATGCCTGGCTTCTGGAATAAAATTATCATCTGAGCCAGCTTGTTCGCAGCAAATCGTAAGCAGAGTTTCACCAGTATGACCCAGCTCTTCTTTCCATGAAACAAACAGATGGAGCAAGTTTCAAAAAGAGTTGTTTGGGAGGGCTTTTTTTGTGGAAAAGAAGGGAGACTGGCAGTTTGGCACTCCAATGATTTCTTCAAATGTGTCTACGCAGAGAACGGCTTATAGAAAGAATCTTTATACGTATTTGTCCCGTCTTTTGTCTGCTGACTGTATGTAGCTGGTTGTATGCTGTATTGGAGGAGGGGGTAGAGAGTTGTGCGTGCTGCAAAAGCCCTGGTTATATCCGGTTGTTCAGGGAGTGGAAGCAGCAGGAACTGAGCCAGTGGGGAGAGGAGACGGACCGGCTGCCTCTGCAGGAGCCTCGCTTTGACCTACTAGCTGCATCCTGATGAACCTGCTCTGGAGTCTCTGTGAGTTGGGGAGAAAATGGTGAAGGGGTTTTCATGAGATGCCTGAATTCCCTTTAGGATCAGGTAACTGTGCACCAGTGTAACTGAGACTATTGCTCTAGCAAAGAGAACGTGAATAAGTATTCAAATAGCATCTGAACATTGGATATTCCCAGGAAGTGTTCATAATATTACAACTCATGATAGTGAGATGAAATTTCTGGGACAGGCGGAAATACTGCTGAAAGAGCAAGGAATGCTCCCTGGATTATTATTTTTTAAATCTCAGCTATTTATCAGCCGCTTGCAGAAGTTCTTCTATTTCGTACTACTGAGGACTAGCATCCTGCTGTGCTATTTTGCAGACCTTTTTTTTTTTTAAACAAAATTTATATTATGCAGTATCATAATGAATTAAAACGGATCTCTTACAACTCCAGCTGTGGCAGAGATTTCACAAATGCACACGCACATCTGGTGAAAAGAATGCGCAGAGAATGTTCTCTAAGGTTTTCATTGCCCATGTTTACATTGCTGAAAAGACAAAGCTGCTATTCAGTATACATTTTAAAGTATAACAGATGCCCAAACTTTCTCTGTTCATGGCACACCGGGGCCAATTGTAATGTTTTCAGGACACAACTCCCTGTGTTTCTCTTGAGCATTAAAAATATCTTGCGGCTCCCTGTGAGTTTGCTGCAGAAAGCCAAGGCTCTGCAATGCGCAGTTCGGGAACCATGGTCATAAGTTAAAAACTGCTTTGCTTCTTCAGCATCTTTTGGGAACCTTCAAGAAACATTGGACTCTTCAGCATTTTCCCCTTTATTTTTATTTTGGTCTGAAATATGCTCAGCAAGATGTGCACAATGGATCAGTGCTTAGGAACTACCAGTCCACACAGCAGAATTATGCTTTGTACAAAGAGGTGCTCCTGGAAGGAGCAGCTTAAGTCGCACCAGAAAGGATGGTTTTATGTGATGTGCAGAAACCTCTCTGCAGTAGTCTCTCTACCATACTGGGTACCAGGCTGATTCATAAAGTGGTCTGACATATAGAATATTTTGACAAGAGTACAGGTATGGTGTAAACTTGTAAAATGGGCACACTTGTTGCAAAATTTTGGACTACCAATGATGGGAAAAAAATTATAATCAGTATATTCCTATGACTGTTTATTCAGAAGCCCCATTGAGTTTCAGGGAGCTTACTACAGGTACACGAGTTTAGGATTTCAACCTCTTTTATACATTTATTTTGGAGTAAATTCTTTTAAATTCAGAGCGCAATCCTAACCTGGAATTAGTCCAGCATAGACAAACGATCAAAGTTTGACCGCACAAGGGCCACCGGCATTTGGACTACTCTTGGAGTCAGGGAGGATGGTGCACATCTATGTGCTGGCCTCTCTGGCTTTGAGAGTGGTTGAAACATACTTTATGGTGTGTTCCTTGTGCCAGCCAAACTTTGCTGGCCTAACTGTGCTGGCGTAACTCCAGGTTAGGATTGCACCCTCAGTGAGGTTACTTTACTGGATCCAAATATGGATAAACAAAATTAAAATGTTTTAGGGGCTGATAAACAGCCCTTTGGGATCATTCTTATATCTTTGCATTTTCTTTTTAAACATAGTCTGGATTTTGCTGTGTTGCAATTGCAGGTGCTCTATTTGTAACGTACAACAGTTTGGAAGAAGGAGCTAGTGCTAAAGATTTAGGGCTCTGCAGTGGGACAGGTAAGTAGGAGCATGTCCGTTTCTATCCCTCCCTCCCTAAACACACACACACACACACACACACACACACAGAGAGAGAGAGAGAGAGAGAGAGAGAGAGAGAGAGAGAGAGAGAGAATTCCAATCATCTTTTTATGTGCTATGTTAAACAGAAAAATGTACATTGGAAAGTCAACTATTTAAAATAGTGCATGTGTTGATCCACAGGAGTGAAAATTGGCAAGATCAAAACACAACTGGAGAAGGGAAAAAGTCACAAAAATTGTTAGGGAGGAGAAAAGGGAGAGCCCTTTTTGAAGTTTCAGTTTTAGAACTTTCCTATGTCAAAGCATCATTTTTAAATAGGGAGTATCACACCATTGGTGTAATGGTCACATTATGTTGATTAGAATGTTTTGACACCTTATTTAGCATAATTTTTATTGTTTCTCAGAAACAAAATTGCTCCAAGTGGTGCACTGCCCAGCTTGACTGGTCTTTGCATAGTTAACACATTCTGCAACATGACTCCTATGGATGCCAAATGTTGCATTCATTCTAGTGCCTTGTTTTCCACTTCGTGACAAACACTTCATGACAAAGCATTACCTTGGATATGGTCCGGTATAAAAAGCATTTAAGATTGCAATCCTATGTGTAATTATCTGGGACAAAATCCCTCTGAACTCAACAGGGTTTACTTCTGAGTAAAAGTGTATAGGATTGCGTGACAAGAAAAGCACTGATAAAAAGCAAATTTTCATGAAACAAAATTAAGGGTAGCCAATGACCTCTGCATCTGCAAGACTGAATAGCAACGGTTCTTCATCAGGAGGGTATCATCAGGGTTCATGGCTAGAAGACTTTGTAATCATTCATTACATTCGAAAATTCACTTTTGTTCTGTCTTCACATGCTTTTTACTGTTCTAGGTGAACTTCCTGCTCCTGAGATGTTCCTGAATGCAACTTCAGCTCAAGCGGGAGCCTGGGTCTCTGTGCGATGCATGCTTCCAGACATTTTTGTCACCAAGTATTTTTTCTGTCGAAATAGACAGCACATTTCAGTCCACCAAGCAATACCCCGGGAGGTTGCATATACACGGCTCCTTCAGATCACAGAGCAAAGTGCAGGCCAGTACTCCTGTGGGTACCAACTAAAGGATGAAAAGAACCAAGAGCATAATTCTGTCCTCAGTGCTGCTTGGAGTCTGACTGTCTTGCCTGGTAAGACCATTGAGATGCTCAGGGCAGAATCCTAACCAACTTTCCAGCACTGGGGTAAGGGCAATGCAGCTCTGAAGTAAGGGAACATCCCTTTACCTTGAGGAAGCCTCCGTGACTGACCCTCCCACTGCAGGATGCTGAACATGTCCCACTGGCACAGCTATGTCAGTGCTGGAAAGCTGGTTAAGATTGCGCCTTAAGAGTAGCAAGGGATTACGAGCTGCCATTTCCTAACATTCACTTAGAGCACAATCCTAACCTGGAGTTAGGCTGGCACAGTCAAGCCAGCAAAGTTTGGCCAGCACCAGAGCCACCGTGAAGCACATTTGGACCACTTTTGGAGTCTGGGAGGATGGCACATGTCTGTGTGCAGACCTCTCTGACTCCGAGAGTGGTCCAAACATACTTTATGGGGTCCCTTGTGGGGCAAGAGGCTGGATTGCATAGTTTGTCATGGTCCCAGGCCACTGCAAGTCTGAGCCCTGGGGATTTTGCCTCCCCTTGCTCCCCCCTCCTCAGGCCTGCTGCTTATGTCCTATCTAGGTAGTGATGAACCATTGAACAGCAATGACAGCATCGCTGGTGAGTACAAATGTTTTCCTATTGAGTGTCTTCTGTCTTGAAGGAATCTATTGTACATCTGGTCAGATGTAATTATTTTTAAGGTATCAATTAGCTTCTTTCTTCAACAATCCGAGCAATATAGATTTTAATCATGAAGATCTTGTTAATTGATTTGCCGCTGTTATTTCTTATTTCCTGCCCAGGCACTCCGGATCAGACTGGTAGTACTAGCAGCAACATGGGTGAGTAAAACATTTACTGAACATTGAGTGGCTTTGAATGTCAAGTAACAATTTGCCTTGGTTTTAGTTTTTTCTTTTTCATTTGCATAGGGATGGGTTGATCTCCTAAGTCCCACTCTGGTATTATGGTTATTCCTGAATTCCTGCTGAGAGATAAGATTTTAAAGGATAAGTAATTTACATGAATACTGAAGAATGCTGGTGGGGGCACCTTGGGCCCTAGCAGCTCTTTCTGTGGCCCTCCTACTCTAGCATAGGGCAAGGGTGAGAGAATCCAGCCCTGGATTGGCTGGCCCTGTTGCTAGGTTGAACAGTGTGACCATCAGCCAGGGCTGAAGTGCTCCTAGCTTGTTATTCCGGGTTTACAAGCCCCAGCCACCCTCCCTGTGTACAGTCTGAGATTCGCTGGTGGCTCATTCAGGGACCGGGATCGGTCTGACAACTCCTGTCTGGGTTGGGATGCTGGCTGGAGAATCCCTTGGCTGGTAGGGGCAAAGGCTAACAGGCGGCTTTGCCTGTGCAGGTCGGTGCCAAGCAGGTGCTTCGACCCTTCAGGGCTGGCTGTGATAGGCTAGTCCAATCTCTGATTGGTGGAGGTCTTGAGCCAGGATGTGACTCTCAGGTGGGGGGTCTGGGGGAGGTAGATGATTAGTGCCATTTCCCCCAAATACTTAGTGCCAGCACACTTGGGAAGGGTAGGTTTGTCTTCTCTAATCTGGAGTCTGACCAGAGCTCCATGACAGGCACTAAGCAGAGGCTCTTTTTCATCTTTCATCATGTTTGTTTGTTGGTTTATTGAAAAGATTTTTTTTATTGAAAATTTACATATCAATTTCTTTTATATTAACATCATAATACATAAATAAATATCATTTTCCCCCTATATATTCCCACCCCCCCTTCAAGCAAAGAAGAAGCGACCCTCTAGATTTATACCTGCAGCCACAAGCACACCTTTTGGATCTTCACTAAAATATCATTGTTGGCCCCCGCCTCCTCTTACCCAACTTATATATCCCAACCATTTCTTTCGTATCTCTAACTTATTTTCATCCCATGCCATATCCTGTCTCAATATTGACACTATATCTGATTGTATCCAATGATACAAATATAAATTCCATCTTTCCAAAGTCCATTTTGAAGCATCCTTCCACCCATATGTAATAACCGCATGGGCAGCTAACATCATAGCTTTAAATAAATGCTGTTCAGATCCCTTTACTTTATCATTTCCCAATATTCCCATAAATAAAATTTTCCCAGTCATCTCCAACTTAACATTACATAAATCCTCCACCTTTTCCAAAACTAACTTCCAAAATTGGATTGTCTTAGGACATTCCCACCAAAGATGTAAATAATATCCCTTCACCCTTTTACAATGCCAGCATACTGAATTCATCCCTTAATCATATAGGACAACTGAGTAGGTGTCCTATACCATTTCAAAATTAATTTCAGCTCCATTTCTCTAAATTTTTCCAATTTTATTTCCACAAACCCTTTCATTATTCTTTCTATCTCCTGTGTTTCTAGTTCCACCTCTCTTCCCCACTTCATTTGTATTATCCCAATCATGTAATCTTTATCTTTATTCATTAAACTATATAACCTCCTTGCAATTCCTTTCTTATTAACATCTTTAATACTGTATATTTTTTCTAAAGAAGTATCTTCCTTATTTAATACTTTACAATAGTCCCTCTGTTTCAGAATTTTATATAAAGCCATAATCCTTAACCAATACTGTCCTCCAACTTTCCATAATAATTCTTGTATTGGAATCAAAACCCTCTGCGAGTTATATAGATCTTTCACTCTAAAGTAACCCTCTTCCCTTAACTTTTTCCAAAATGCTTTCTCAACATTTTCAAATTCCTCACTTAGGGATTCAAGTGGAATCCATTTGGAAAGACTTGGCATCCACTTGGATTGATATTTCCCCCAAATTTTTAATGCTGTCTGTCTTGGACCTATTGTATTTTTAATTTCATTTTTTACCTTCTGTGTAAATATTCCAAATTTACCTGCTCCTTTATTTATAGAGTCTTCCCATCTCACCCATTTATCCAAACTTTTACCATCTATTTCCAATAACATCCTTATTTGAAACGCCTCATAATAACTTTCCACTTGTGGAATCCCCCATCCTAAATCTTCCTATGGTGAATAAATCACCTTCCTTACTATTCTAGCTTTCTTCCTTCCAAATATCCATTTTTTTAATTCTTGGTCCCATAAAGCTAACTGCTTCTTGGGGATCCAGTCTGGGAGTACCTGAAGTAAGTATAACATTTTAGGAATTATAAACATTTTAATTGTCCTTATCTTCCCTAAGATACTTAAATATTTATTATTCCATTCATTTAATTTTTTTTGTATCTTCCTCCAAGTTGTTTTATAGTTTTTTCCCATCAAACTAGTAATATTTTTTGTAATTATTACTCCCAAGTATTTTAATCCCGTAATTCCTAATTTCATTCCTGTTAACTTTGCTATTTCTTTTTGTTCCTTTACATCTACCCTTCTAAACATAATCTCTGATTTCTTAATGTTTACCCCTAAGCCTGAATATGATTTAAAATCCTCTAGAATTATCAATAGTTCTCTTAATGCTTCCAAAGGATTCCCTAGCACCAATAATATATCATCTGCATATAAATTTAATTTAATTTCCTCCTTACCTACCTTATACCCTCGTATTCTAATACTATTCCTAATCCTATCCACTAAGGGCTCCATCGCTAAGGCAAACAGCATTGGAGATAAAGGGCATCCTTGTTTTACCCCTCTCTGAATCAACACTCCCTTAGTATAATCGTCATTAACTTTAACCATAGCTTTCCCTTCCCTATAAATTTCCTTTACTGCATTCAAAAAAGAGCCTTCAAAACCAAATTTATCCAATACTTGAAATAAATACCCATGATTTAAAGTATCAAACGCCTTGTATACATCTAATAGTAATTCCTTTACTATTTCCATGATATAAAGCATTAATCACATTCCTTATAGGGTGACCAATATATCTGCCCTTTACAAATCCATATTGATCCTCTCCTACTAAACTTAGAAGTATTTTCTCCAATCTATTTGCTAAAATTTTTGCAAAAATTTTATAATCCTGATTAGCCAAGCTAATAGGCCGAAATGAATTAGGATCCATTGGGTCTTTCAAAGGTTTCAAAATTGTCATTATTTCAGTCTTTCTTCATGAAGCTGGGGCTGTCCCTCCCCTCAATACCCTATTAAACAAATTCTGCATTTCCGAAACTATTAAGGACCCCACCATTTTATAAAATTCTGCAGTGAGTCCGTCTAAACCTGGTGATTTCCAATTTTTTAAGTTTTTTATAACATTCAAAATCTCTTGTTGCGTAATATCTTCATTTAACAATGCCAAGTCCTGTTTCTTAATTTTGTTAACGATTACTTCTTCAAATTGTTTTCCTTCCTCAGCTTTAAATAACTTACTATAGAATCTTTCAAAAATCTTTCTTATTTATCCTTAAACACCTTGATTCCCATTTCATTTTTCATGCACACTACCTTTTGCCTTTCCCTTCTTTTCTTCAAATAATTTGCCAATCTCTTCATCGAATTTATATTTATTCTCTGATATTCATTCTTTACTAATATATCTTTTTTCCACAGATAGAGATTATCTAATTCTTGCAATTCATCTTTCAACCTCTTTAACTTTTCCTGAATTTTTCTTTCAAACTTCCCTTGTAATCTTCTCTGTAGTTCTGCTATTTCCTTTAAATATTGTTCTCTTTTCATATTCATTTTCTTCTTAAAATAAAGATTCAAGATTTCAAATAATTGAAAAGATTTTTATTCCGCCTTTCCTCTGCCAAGACAGATGCCCAAGGCGGCTAACAATTCTCAAGTTAAAAAAATAAACAATACATAATCATGTTGGTTAACCTTCATTTTTACAGCAATTATATCTGGAGTTGCTGGTTTTGCCGTGCTGATTCTGGCTCTTCTGATGTATCTCCTAATAAAGAAAGGTGAGTGATGGTGAGATGAAACTCTGCTAGCTCTGTTAGCTCAGCCCAGGAAGGGCTGAATATGCAAGTAGCAACAGGCTTAAATAGCCTGATCCCAGAGATAAGAGGACACAAAAATTAATTGATCAAGCCATCTGGGCTCTCCACATCTATCCGAGGGATGAATATCCAGCTCTCCCCCCTTCAGAAATTTTGACAATTAGAGCGCAATCCTAACCTGGAGTTAGGCCCACACAGCAAAATTTGGGCAGCACAAGGGACATTGTAAAGTATGTTTGGACCACTCTTGGAGTCACAGAGGCCAGCACACAGATGTGCGCCACCCTCCCTGACTCCAAGAGTGGTCTAAATGCACTTTACGGCGGCTCTTGTGCTGGCCAAACTTTGCTGGCTTAACCTATGCTGGCCTAATTCCTGCTGGCCTAACTCCAGGTTAGGATTGTGCTCTTAGTGAAATGGAGGTGACCAGTCTAAGAACTGAAGTTTTGCCCAAGATTACGCTTTTGCCCCCCAAAAGACGCCTTTCCACCACAAACTTTGTTCAGGAAAAGGGGTGACAGAATGGTAGTCGAGGGTGTGTGTGACAGAAATTCTGATGTAAGGAAGTATTTGGCAACTGGCAAGGTTTGTCAGAAGCAGCAAGTGAGGGGAGAACGGGGGAGAAAGATCTCTAGTAGGCCTGGAGTGGAGCCTGGGGCCTGGAAGAGCAGCACCGAAAAGGGGTAGTGCTGGGGCCAGCTTCAGGACATAGACAGGAATTGCTTCAGCCTGTGGGTAGAAGAGTGGGTCAGTTCTTGCTGCATAAGTGAGAAGGAGCTTCCAGGCCTGCAACCAGAAGATTTCAGTGTGTATTGGGCGGGAGAGGGGACCTTTCAGTATGCACCTTGGCTACTAAAATACAGGGATGGGAACTCGAGTCAGGTGATAGATGCATTTGGCAGCTGATCTTCCTGGAAAAGCTGTAGCTCTGTGACATTCTTTTCCCCAGTACTCTGAAGTAGTATTTTGTTGCCTGCTTTTTTTTAAAAGGCACTGGAAGCTTCAGTGTTGTCTTCTTTTTTGTTTTAGTTGTATCTCATCAGAGATCTTCAAGGTAAGAAGACATAAAATATTTTTCCTCTGGAGGTTTATATGCTAATATAAGGTGGGATTGTGAGCTTGATTGGTTGTTCAGAAGTTTATTTGAAGGCTGAACCAAAACTCAGACAGACAGTCAACATTAATAAAATTGACTTAAACCAGACTTTCAGTTAAATTAAAGGTGGTTCTATGCAACCTTAATATGTTGTTCTTCTGCATTAGTCAATACAGTATAGGGAAGCATTTATTCTGTCTCCAGAGACGGATTATCTTCAGTTACAGAGGCTGCAAATTAAAACGTAGCATTGCAAATGCATTTACTTTCGTTTTTGCAGGGAAGAAACTCCAGACACGAACAGAAACAGCGTGGCCTCTGAGAACCACGTTCAGTGTAAGTAAATGTTCTTTTTCCCATTAAGGAAGACTGCTCTCTGCATTTATTTTATGAATCTGAACAGCCCAATCCTCTCCCCCACTGTGCCATAGCATGTGGCCATGACAATGGAGGCTGCACTGCATGCTATTGGGGGGGGGGACTACCAGAAGGCAAAATGGAGGTAGTTTGCTCTCTTAGGCCTTCTTGCCAGCTATGGTCTCCTCACACCCATGCCTGCTATGGAGCCCCTGTACACCTGAGGAGAGCCAGGAGGTGTTTCTGAGTTGGAAAAGGGGAACAGGATCCTTATGCCACAGACTCCACTTCTTCCATCCATGTTCTGCCTACCACTCTCCCTGCCCAGAAATGCCCCCATTCTTCCCCTCCTTGCCCCATTACACCCACTGCCCCCCCATGCTGAACTGACAAAGAGAGGCCAGTATGTGAAGTCTAATGCAAACCAATCTTCTTTGGTGCCACAGCATATACTGTGTTCATGATGTATGAGGAAATCAAGCCAATCTGGTGATTCTCCAGGCCCCTGTGCCTTTAAGCTTAGGGGCCGTCAATTGAGGTTTCGTTTACCCGATGTGCATTCCTCTCCTGTTTTGCATCCTAAGAATTAATGCTGTTCCCAGCCCAACTCCCCTGATCCCGACCAGTCTAGGTTTCCCTTAAGGTGGCTTACCAAGGAACCGTTGATTGAAAAGAATGCCAGCAGGACTTCGTTGCAGCAGAAAGAGAAATACATTTTACTCATGTGTAGGACATTAGCAAAATGGACACAAGATTGCAGCATGCTTCCCAGAAGATTACAGAACTTGTGTAAATTGTACATGTGTGTTTGGTCAGTTATACAATTCAATATACAAACTTTGGATTTGAAAACAGCCAGTAAGGACACTTGCCCAATGTAATTGGCCATTTGGAATGTGAGCTATCTGATTGGTTCTCCCTGTGGTTGCCCCCCCCCTCTACTGTGGCTCCAGGAAGGATTAAGGAGTACAATAGGTTGGCACACAAAAGCAGTTGGGGGCCATTTAGACCAGACAAGCTCTTGACACATTTGAGAACAGTAAGTACCTTAAGTCCTGAGGTGTGGCCAGCTACAGTTGAATTCTGGTGGGGTAAAACACTTGGCTTTTGGGCAGATAAGGACTTGATTGGATTTCAGGAAGGACTTGCCTTTTTGTCAGAGACCAGATTTGCATTTCTTTAAGACTGGGGGGAAAAGGTGACTTGCAGATGTCTGTAAGATGGCACCAATTCTTCACTCTCAGGATGAGATCCAAAATGGAGTTAGGTCTCCACGTGTTTTTGGGACAGGGAGGATGTCCCCCCTCCTTCCATGACATCCTGGTCTGACCTTCCCCTTTCCAGGTCCTGCATTATGTGCATCTGACCACTGCAATGCAAGTGTTTCCTGGAAGGCCAAATTACCACAATGGGGTACAGAGGTTGCCTAAGGAGGCTCCCAACAGTTGTTCTTGCCAAGAAGTGTTTTCTCACACCAGAGTTGCTGCTTTTTCAATGGTTCAGGCTTGTACGGAGGAAAAGGAGCTTAGTGGTTTCACAGGGCTGCAGCCGTGTGCTGTGAGCCAGGAGAGTTCATGATAGTTGCAAGGCATGGCTGGGGGAGCTACACTTCCAGCCAGGTAGGGGAGCTTGGTGTATGTCTGAGAGAATCCTGGGGGGGGGGACCTCCCACATCATTCACTTGCAAAAACAGCAACTCTGACTGACACTCCACTCTCCCAGAGAGAAGGGGATTTCCTGGTTTCATTTTTGGGAGCAATTAACACAGACACTTCTCTCTTCCCAGCAGACATATATAACAATGTTCTGGAATTGTAGCGGGATGAAAAGGAAGGGATGAAAAGCCCATCAACTATGTTAGGATGCTGAGTAGGTGCAGGATGATACCATGCTAGGGGGAAAAAGGTCATATGGTCCTTTTTCATATCAGGAAAAGGTCCTGATGGATGAGTTTCTCGTTTATCAGAGTAGAGCGACTAGCATCAGAGTTTCTTGAAAAACAAGTCCACCTCCCTGTAAGAATATCATGCAGGGCTGCCAAGATTTCAACCAGTTTCTGTGGCTGTGCTTTAAAAAACAAATCTGTTGCAATTAGCAGGGGATTGGCACCTTGCTGTGGAAAGCAGAGTCTCTTCAGATTAGGAAGGTGCACACAAAGGTCAGCTGGGTGGTTTTCAGATCTTTAACCCGAATGCAAGTTGTTTTGCTCTGCACAGAAACTTGAAAGGGATCAGCAGTCTTATAGTCCTAGCCCAGATGTGAAGTTGTTGCCCCCAGCAGAAGCTAGATTTTCCATGGTCATTTCTGATTTGGTGATTTGACCCCTTCGTGATGGTTTCATACAGTAAAACCTGCTCTGTGTCAAGGGGTTTATTTAAAGAAATTGTGGTCTTTGAGAGGGCGCATTCACTCTATCAGCGCTGTGGTTTCTTGCCCACACGATATATTAATCACACGCGGACAACCACATTGCTGTTTTGGAAGGCTCATCTCTGTGCAGCTCTATCGGAAAGCTTGAGGTCAAGCATGGTATGCACTTCTAGAGAGCTATTCTGCATGCCTGTCTAGTTCCCTGTGCTTGCATTTTCCTAACCACACGCTTCAAAGCCAGCAGCATTCTTCAGATGATTCAGAGCACAATCCTAATTATGCTGCCACAGTTAGGCCAGCAAAGTTTGGCCAGCACAAGGGCCACCGTACAGCACATTTGGATCACTCTCAGAGTCAGGGAGGATGGTACACATCTGTGTGCTGGCCTCTCTGACTCTGAAAGTGGTCCAAACACACTTTATGGTACCCCTTGTACCAGCCGAACATTGCTGGCCTAACTGTGCCAGGATGTGTTAGGGTTAGGGTTAGGTTTAGGGTTAGAACATGCCCCATTGGAGCAGCCAGGGCCAGCCTTAAGCCAATGTGACCAATGTCATCACATTGGGACCCACACTTTGGGAGGCCCCGCAGCAAGCATATCGTCTACTACTGCAGCTGGGATCTTTATGGGCTTTAAGTCAGTGGATGAGCAGAGCAGCTTGACCTTGGGCCCTCCCACCTGCCCCTGCCTCTCAACCACCCAACTGGAAGCAGTTGGGGAGACATCATCATGTCACCACCAACTATTTCCAGGTGCTGCTTGTGTCGCCACAAGTGCTTTTCTTGGTGAGTGGGGCCCCATGGGAAGGGGAGGGGGCCCTGAAGGAATGCCCTGCATTGGGCCCCTCTGCTCCTAGAGCCCTGGGAACAGCTGTGTCAGTGCTCAGAACTTGGGTAGGGTTGCACCTTAACTGTGATTTTGTTTTCAGATGCCAAAATTGTGGGGCTGCGCCAAAATGTGGTAAGTAGTTGTGTCATCCCTATCCTGAACTCTCTGTTGCTGAAGATGTGTTGATGACTCTATAAAGCTCTATGACTCTTAAAGCTCTATGGCTGAAAGATGACTAATTTCCTGGTTTTCAATTTCTAAGACTCCACCATCTCTGAATGCAGAAGCACCGTTATATGCGGCCATTTCCAGGAAGCCCGGCTTCAACCTTGGGCCTGCCTCATTGTACTCAAATATGTAAAACGGACGTATCAGAATGTGTGGCACGTCATGGGGCGAGATAACCTGGGAATGCTGGAGGGAAAGGAGAATATGGACTCTGAGCAAGCCCTGAATAAATCCGAGGATGGATGGTCTATTTAGTTCTACAATTTTATTAGCTCTTTTATCTGCTTCTACACATGCCAGCATTTGTTGTGATACACTCTCTACTTTTCTGTGTTGGAAGGTGACAAATCATTTTGTTTCATTGCTGCAAAAATGTATCAAGATGTACATTCTTGTGTTTGGATTCTTGTAGAATGACCAATCTCTTAATAGATAGGGGTGGGTTTAGTACAGAGAGCTCATTAAGACACAATTTCAACAGGCCATCCTTAGTCCAGTCCATGTTCATGGCTGAATTCAGTAGCACAGATAATGTCCAAGTGTCACATGGATGCAATGGCAGGTTTCTGGGCTCCTTCCATTTTTGTATTGGCTCTTTTTAAAAATCTCAGAATGTGCACTTATGATAAGACTGGGAATGTGCAGATTGGGACATTCTATCTGAGTCCTAGAATCACAGCCGCTCCCAAAGCTGTGCCCCTAATTATGCTCAAAAATTACTCACTGCTACAAGGAGGCAGAAGGAAGGCAGATGGAAATGGGGGCAAGTAAGAGGAGAACATTATAAGGAGATGCTCTCTTACACCTCTGTTGTAGTTAAAATGGTGTTGTAGCTGGCAATGCTGAGTTGCAATCTTAGGACAAGTGTGACTCAGGGTGCAATCCTAACCCGGAGTTAAACCAGTACAGTTAGGCCAGCAAAGTTTGGCTGGTACAAGGGCCACCGTAAAAGCACATTTGGACCACTCTTGGAGTCGGGGGGATGTCACACTTCTGTGTGCTGACCTCTCTGACTCCGAAAGTGGTCCAAACATGCTTTATGATGGCCCTTATGCCGGTAAAATTTTGCTGTCCTAACTGTGCCGGCCTAACTCTAGGTTAGGACTGTGCTCTGAGAGTCAGTGTTCCTGGGTTCAAATCCAGACATGAAGGTTAATGAATGATTCTGGACCAGTCACTTTGTCTCAGACTAACCTATCCCACAAGGTAATTATGAGGATGAAAGGAGAGGGAAGAACCACGTATGTCTTAACCTAAAATTAATGTGGATGTTCTATTTGATTTTTTTAAAAAAGGTTTTTGTTTTTGTCAGTTTAAGAGAACGCCCCTTTCCCATTTATAAATAGAACAGTGACCCATTCAGTTCCAGGATTTTATTTGCTCATTTATCTGCTCTGACATATGATGGTGTTTCTCTGTTGTAATCCATTTCCTACCTCTCCTTTCTCTGTTATATGGTGGCAAATCATGCTGCAATAAATATGAGTTGCAAAGTCTTGTGTTTGGGTTTTTGCAGACTCTTATCAACATCACAATAGGTCAAGTTGGGTTTGGTACGGAGAGCTCATGACGACATATTTTCAACAGTCCTTCCTTGTTCCATCGTAATGTCCGTAGCTGTATTCTGTTCCATAGGTCATTTCCAAGTGCCAAGTGGATGCACCCACATCTACACTGGGCTATGTTTCTGGGAGCTGATTTAATTTCTATGTTAGTTTTATTTAAATATCAGAATGCTTGTTCCTGGCAGGCGAGAAAAAGCCTTTGAGAATACAGCCTTTGAGACTAGTGGGACTGATAGATATGGCAGGATCGATCCCACTTGTTTGTTCTTCAGGCGACTTACTCTCATTCTCATCACTACTCGGGATGGGGTTGCACTCCTTCTGCACGAGCAGGTTCACAGTTTGGGTGTCCTGGACCTTCTCCTGCCCCTGCAGAATCAGGAAAGAAACAGAAAGTGCTGCAAGATCAAACTGCTTGGTATACTGATGGCTCAGTTTGATGATCCTTTTGGTACAATAGAATGAGTTGCTCACTGTTTTCAAAGGGCTAGTCTGAGGAACCACAGCAGAGTGGCGGCAGGATCGGAGCCCTGCTGGTGCAGAACCCAGGCTCCACTGCTCCTGGTAATTTGGTGGCAGTGTGTGTCATGGGTGGGGAGGGGAAGGGGGTTTGACGTGGATGCAGGAGTTGATTCTGGCAGTACCAGCATGCACCAGAATCTTATCTTATATCATGATGATGATGATGATGATGATGATGATGATGATTAATAATAATAATAATAATAATAATAATAAAAAATAGCCTGAAAACTGCTTTGTGGTGTTGAAAAGTGGTATTTAAATACTGTTGATTGATTGATTGATTGATTGAATGGTTTTGATTCAATGAACACAGAGAGCAACAAATGCTCCAGAAGGTGGTTCCTACCCATAGTGAAAAGGATAAAACAGAGGTTTGAGCATCTGGTAAAGTGAAACTTTTATTTATTTATTTTTAGTCACATTAAGTTAGGTGGGTCCCAACAGAATAGCATTTTAAAAAGTGGGTCCTGGTGCTAAAAGGTTTGGGACCACTATATTAGCTTATACTGCATTTGTTACTAAATATATTGTTACTCAAATATAGTGGGCCCTCATTATCCGCCGGGGTTCTGTTCTGCGGGGGTTTCTGAGGAAAGGAAAATTGCTGAAATTCAAATCAGCAATTTTCTGGACTCCCCACCCTCTGAACCAGTAGTGGAATTCAGGGAGTTCGCCCAGGTTCTATAGAACCGGTTGTTAAATGGCCGGGCCCCGCCCCCTCGCTTACCTCGGCTGGCTTCGGGTTTTTTTTTTGGCTCCAGCTATGATGTCATAGAACCGGTTGTTAATTCATTTGAATTGCACCACTGCTCTGAACCCAACTGGAGCTGAGTTGGGCTCCGATCGGGTCTGGAGGCATTCTGAAGCCCACAGAGGCTGCACGCATCCACCCACGACCTCTGCAAGCTTCAGAATGAAGCCCGGAGCCAAAAAACATGACTTTCAGTTTTTGGTGAAAACTGGAAGTTGCATTGAAATGGGTCTGGGTGGCTTTCTGAGGTCTGCAGAGGCCTTCTGTGGGAAGGCAGATTAGAACAGGAGGGGAACAGGGAGGAGACTGTAGCAAGGAAGGGGGTGGATGAGGCCTAGAAGGAGCGGTGTTGGTGGTAACGGGGCTCCCAATATTTCTTCCCCCTTCCTGGCCTTGATCAGGGTCTACTCATCAGCTGTATAGCTAGTGCAGGTCTGAGTAGACCCAGCGGGGCTGCAAGAACTGGGGCAAGGGAACAAATTTTCCCTTACCTTGAGGAGGCCTTCATGGCTCAAAACTCCCCTGCAGGATACAGTGTGTGACCTGTTGGCATAGCTGCATCCGTGTGCATGGAGTTAGGTAGAACTGGGCTGTGAATCAACAATCTGCAGTACAGCCAAATGTACTGGCCGAGCTTAGCCCAGTGGATAGCAGATAGATGGCGCCACCATCACAGTGAAGAAGATCAGGAAGTGAGATACCTCTGAGAAACAGGGCTAGATGAGGAGAAACAGGGAGGTCATTTTGAACAGGGAGCTGAATGAGGGATTTACAGGACATTTAGCCAAATACCTGGATTCCAATGTCACTTTCTTAAAAGAGAAGCAGAAATGGATGTGGTAAAGCATTTCCTATAAAGTATCAGATTAATTCCGGTCCAAATCATAGGATCATGCAACCCCCCCCTTTTTTTTTACTCACTGAATCATTGCTGGCTGTACCTTGAAGCGGTTTTTGCGCCTCCTCCTTCTCATTTTCCATCTTGGGTGCCTTCTGCTTCTCTGTAAAAGGAAGAGGAGGTTTTGAGTGTGCAAGACAAGACATAAATGGAACAGACGTGCAGGGGTGGTTCAAGAGGATCTGCCACTCCTGCCAGAATGTGCCCTGCCACTCCCAAAAGCCAGCAAAAAACTCAGATGTGATGATAACAGTGCCTGATGTTCCCTGGTGTTGTTCCCATAATTTTTGTCAGATTCTGAAGCCCAGATAAAATAATGTTGTTTCTTATATGTGTTGTCCAGCCAGTTGCACACTGACATTGCCTTTTCTCTATGGGATAGAGGGAGATAATGATCCATGATTTGGAGTATGAGGTCTGGAAATGCAAGAAGGGGAGTTGAGAGCTGGTGAATGGAGACTAGAGGCTCTCAGGAGGATGGGAGCTTGGAATAAAGTTTGTAATTTTGAGACAGATACAGTAGAGGTTAACAAACTCAGGGAGAACAAAAGAGTCTTGTGAAGGCTCTGCTTGAAAGCACAATAGCCGACATAGGTAGCAGGGATTGCTAGAGATTAGGAAGCAGGGAACAGAACAGTGAAAGATGTAGAAAAGCAACATTCTAACATCCTGCTGCTAGCACAAAGGTAACCTAGAAATGCGTCTTGGCAAAGAAGTAGTAGCAAGTGAGGCGCGTGTGTGCATGAACATAAAATGCGAATGGGTAGAAGGGGGGAACATGTCTAAGAGTAATACGTGCTAGGCGGATGGAAAGTTTTGTAACTTCTTAGTAGCCAGCCAATGGCGAAAGGAAGAGGGAAGTCCGGCTGGAGCAGGGTCTATATAAGTTCTAATTTGTGTATTGTTCGAGGAGGTGGTTTTATCCCTCTCTTTGCTACAGTGAAGAACATTCAAACTGCAATCTCACTTTCTCTCTCTGTGTAGTGTTTTAGTGCCAGAGGTTTAACCGAGGGGTGTGTGTGTTAAACATTCTCATTTGAAGCACTAGTCTGCTCAGGGGGAGCAGACCCTAGGCTGGGTCAGAGGGACCTTAGTGCGTTCAGGGGGAATGGACAGTGCGTTTGTTCGAACTTGGCGCTGGATGTCTGACCAGGGTGGGTCAGACATCCCCTTTTGAAGCACTGAGCCTTGGCCGGGGGACCAGGCACACTGAACAATTTGGCACACTGAGGGTGATTGGTCAGTGGGATCAACACACACCTGGTTCGGTCAAGGGGGATCAAACCATTCTTACAATTTGGTGCAGCTGGGCACTCTGGTGTCTGGCCAGTGGGGTCAGGCACCTGGTGGGTCAGGGGGACCTGCTATCTAACAGGATTGAAATGTAGCCCCTTCAGGGTTCATAGTACTGGTTCAGATTTTTGGGATAGGAGCAGTGGCAGATCCAGCCGAGTCTCTGCCCCAGGGCTAGGTAGGTTGATGATCGCCACCCCCTGCACCAGCTGCCTGCCCCCTGTGCTGCCCCCAATACTCCCGCTGCCATGCCACGCTCCATTTTGGAGCTGTTTCGGTGCAAGGGTGGGCAGGCAGGCCAAATGCCGCTTGTACAGCTCGTCTCGGCAATGCCCCCCTCCCCTCAACTGGTGGCAGCTCAGGCAGGCGAGTGAGTGGTGGCGGCAGCGTTTCTGCTGCCGCCCTGGCCCCTGTGACCCCCTGGACCCCCCGTTAGGCTTGCTGCTGGATAGGAGACTGTGGACAGAATGAACCCCATGTTCCTCATTATAAAATAGACATTTGCCCATTTCAGCTAAAAAACAAGCTTTAAGCCAAGTGTAATTCAGCTACGTACAGTACATGCAATAATTGATACATGCATACATTTGGGACTCAGTCGTGACCAACAACATTACTCTGTGCAATTGTGGAAAAAGAATGGATGACACAAAAGAGTCCCTGTACCTTCGATTGGTTTGATCGGTTACGTATTGCAGTACCTTTACACCTGCGAAGTATCAGCACTATAATAAATCCAATGAATACAAGAATGTTCCCAGCAATCGAGATACAGAATGCCCAAAGCGGTGGAAATGTAGCTGGGAAAATATCTTCTGCAAATCAGAGATGGGCAGAGAATGAATGAAGGCTGAGATGAATTTCCACAAATTTAGTCTTTTGCATCCAAATGCCCCTTGTGATAAAACAGAATCCATCACTTGGGAACTCCCTATGTTAAAATTGTCAACCCCCCTCCTCCCTAGCAGTAAGGTACTGCCAAAGGAACATTTTTGTGCTCTGTTATTCCACCGGTAACCTAAAATTAATGTGATTGCATGCCATGATTTGCTTCTGAATTAGAATGCTAAAACATAAGAACATAAAAAGAGCCCCCACTGGATCAGGCCAAAGGCCCATCTAGTTCAGCTTCCTGCATCTTGCAGCGGCCCACCAGATGCTTCAGGGAGCACACAAGACAACAAGACATGTGCATCTCGTTGCCACTTCCCTGCATCCAGCACTCTGAGGTAGCCTACTTCTAAAATAAGGAGGTTGCACTAACCATCATGGCCTGTAACCTGTGATGGACTTTTTCTTCAGAAATCTGTCCAGTCCCCTTTTAAAGGCATCTAGGCTAGAAGCCACCACCACCTTCTGTGGCAAGGAGTTCCATGGATTAATTTACCCGCTGGGTAAAAATTTTTTTCCTTTTATCTGTTCTCACTGTCCCAACACTCAATTTTAGTGGATGTCCCCTGGTTCTGGAATTGTGAGAGAGGGAAAAGAACATCCCTCTATCAACTCAATCCATCCCATGCATAATTTTGTATGTCTCAGTCATGTCCCCCTCAGGCACCTCTTTTCTAGGCTGGAGAGCCCCAAATGCTGTAGCCTTTCCTCATAAGGGCAGTGCCCAAGCCCTGTCATCATTTTGGCCACTCTCTTCTGCACCTCTCTAGTTCTTCTATACATGATTCTCCACAGTGCAGCAGTCCAAAATTCGAACCCAGCAGTTTGCCATCTCATTCATGATGTGCAGAATGCAACCTCAGAACTCACCTGATAGGAAGATGGTGAACTCCCAATTCCTTTGCAAGTGGCTTCTTTCATGGACAGAACAAACAATTTCTCCACTGTCTCTCGTGACTGTGATGTTGCTCCAAACACGGAACAGCTGCTCATGATCCTGCTTGGATTCAAATTGAGGATTTCGACTGTTTCGGGTTAGCCATTGCAGTTCAGGTTCAGGAAACCAGCCTGCAGATTTGCAAGCCAGCTTGATCCCGTCACCGTCTGGGCCCAAAACCTCAATGAACCCATTTCCCAGAGCTGAAACAACAAGAGAGTCTAGTTATTCACAGTACTCACAGGGCACAAGGATCTTAAATGGGACCGTATGGCATCACTTGAGAGATGGAGGAGGCTCTTGAAGGGAGGAGAGACTGGGATTGGTGGCTGGGGGTGGTTTCTGGCTGGACACAGTGGGAAGCAGGATGCTGGACTAATAGGGCATTTGGTCTGACCCAGCAGGGTTTTATGATGTTCAGAGATGAACTCCTTATGCCTTTATGTTCCAGCCTATGGAGGAAGTGTGAGATGAGAGGAGAAAAAGAGGTGGATGGGGTGTCAAATAGAAGGCCCCCCAAATCTCTTTGTCTGTCCCTTGAGCATTCTCAGCACTGCCATAGCTGATTTCTGCTATTGAGCTGTGCTGAGGTGTCAATGCTAAAAGGGCTGCCTGCCTAATAGCTGAACTCTCCCCTATCTTGAAAACATCATGATTTCATTTTTTCTGTCTTCTGCAGCTAGTGAGTTCTTAAGTGAGAAAAAAGTGCTTATTTCTGGTCATGACCTGCTTAATGATATCCCTTCCTGCTCTATGACAACATTTCTGGGGGCAAAATTCTAACCTGGAGTTAGGCCGGCACAGTCAAGCCAGCAAAGTTTGGCTGGCACAAGGGCCACTGTAAGGTGTGTTTGGACCACTCTCGGAGTAAGGGAAGATTGTGCATGCCTGGGTGCTAGCCTCCCTGACTCCAAGAGTGGTCCAAACATACTTTATGATATCCCTTGTGCTGGCCAAACTTTGTTGGCCTAACTGTGCCGGCCTAACTCCAGGTTAGGATTGCGCTCTGGCCTTCAACAGACGCTATGAATGCTGTGCGGCCCATTATGTGAAATGAGTGTGACACCCCTGGGTTAGAGGAAGCTGCCTTGTTCTGAGTTAGACCACTAGCTCAGTATTGTCAATAGAGACAGGCAGCAGCTCTTCAGGTTTTCAGGCAGTGTTTCATTCCAGGAGAAGCCAGGCATTGAATAATCCTGTCTGAGTAGGAAGACAGTGCGTGGTTAGAACTCAATCTCGAGCCCAAATACAATACTCTGTTCTATAGCACAAAAGCAAAAGTTAAGGGACAAATCTTATCTGTTGGGCCCTCGCTAACTCAATATACTCCTTCAGGATATATCCCTTGGCATTTGTGCCCTAGGACAAAACAGGGCAGGCCTCATGGATGCTAAATGGCAGAGTTGCCAGTATGGGTGCCAATTGGTTCCCCAGTCAGGAAACAATTGGCCTGCATAGGCCTTCTCAACAGCGGCTGTGAGGGCCTGCATGTCCCCAACTGCTTTCCAAGTCAGGAAGTGATGGGGAGTGCCTGGGCAGTCCCAACCGCAGCTGAGGCAAAATCACCCAAGTGGCAGCAGCGAGGGCTGCATGAGATGTCATGACGTCACCAGGTGTGCCCAGAGTGCCACGGAGCCCCGGTATGCCTCTGGCAAGCTGTTCCCAACCTGCAATATGAAGCTCTGTTTCAGTTTCAGCAACCCAGTAACTGGACGTGACGATGCACTTGTAGATTCCTCCATCACTGATTTGGACCTTCTTCAGCGTCAGTGACACATTTCCAGTTCCCTTCCCTTCCTTTGGGGGCAACAATGCCTTGCCCAGGTAGCCTTTCCCAAGTCTCCCAATGCGCTGACTGGCTATGAAGTGGTAGATGTTCTCATCATGATTGTCACCAAGTTTTTTCCATTGAATTTCCATATTTTCTGGCTGATCCCCCAGAGAGATCTGGCATGGCAAGAGTGCATCTTCACCCACATCACTGATGACAATTGGAGAAGAGCTTAGTTCAAACTGCTCTGGAAAAATAAGTAACAAATAAATAACCCAATTTATTGCTAAATTCTCAGGAAAGCATCAGGCTCTGACATCACAATGACAGTACTTCAGGCTATGATATCACTTCCAGTAGGTCCCGGACAGATTCTAAAAAGTGGGTCCCGGTGCTAAAAGGTTTGAGAACAACTGCTTTAGACTGTGAAACCCTTTTGGGACAGGGAACCAATTTTGTTTGTTTCTTTTCCTAAATACACATAGCCCCATAGGGATGGCTGGCATGCAAAATGGGCTAAGGGGATAAATATTCCTTAGCCCATTTTGCCCCCAAGTCCGCTCCTCACCTGCTCTGGATACAGTGCAGGTTGATTGGCCTGCCTTTTCCAGTGCAGGTTATGATTGCGCTCTGAGCTAGTTGCCATCACCACATCTTGTAATAGTGAATACCATAGATTAATTATGCTCTGTGTGAAGAATTACTTTTGTTGGGCCTACATCTCCCAATAGTCAGTTTCATTGGATGACTCTAATCAAGTCTTCCCAACAAGCCCATCAGAATATAGGATCTTCCCGGAATTGCTCTTGGCTTCTTACCCAAGGAAGATATCCATGCTGGGCTTAGAACACAGAAGAAACCAACAAGGAGACATTCCTTAAGATCCATAGTCCTTCACAGTTCTTCAGACAGAACTTATCTGAAATATGAGTATCAGCAAAGATAGCCATGTGAAAATCATATGTGTTTGATGTTGCTCTCTACTACAGTCACAGCCACAAAACCTGCTTGATTCAAAGTTAAGGGTCCTTGAATTTAACCCTCCCTGAGCAGCTACAACCACAACCACAATATGCCTTCTTCCCGGACTCTCTCAGTATGATCATACGAGTAACTCTGAAACTCCCCTGTTTTCAAGGCCCCTTGAATTCTTTTCCTGTTATACTTGTATCTTCCTACATTATTTCTGCTGCTTGTCATCTATGCCTCTTCCTATATCATCATTATCCATTGATGAAATTAAGAAATTACTTTTTTTTTTTTTGCTTTCGTTACTTTGAAACATGCCATGAGCATTGATGGTCTGTATGAAAACCATTGGAGCCATTATTTGTTCACTTGTCACCCAGCCATTAAACTATCTTCATCCTGAGCTTTGACTGATATTCTGCACACCCCTGAACTTTCAGGAATGTAGCCAAAGAACGTGAATACCAAGTAAGCACCACTGATGTTAATGAGACAGTCAGAATCAACTTAAATCCTATTAATTTTAGTTGGACTAATTAATCATCACAAACTTCCTTGGAATGAATGAAAATATTAGTTAAGGAATTGCAGTATAGTAAAATAGCAAACGTATAATTTAAAATGTTTTTTTTTAATTTTCAGCTCATGTTCAGTAATGTTCTATCTGCTTATTGCTTTGCTGTTTTGTTTTGTCCTTTTGCAACAGTTTCTGATTTCTGATTGGATTTTAGAAGTAGATTTTCCCATGTGAGCTTGTTCACATGTGTCTGAAATACACACCTGCCTACATTGTTTTCCTGAAAAACCCATGAAAGTGGCATCCAAATTCTTTCCCAAATACGACTCCTTGTGTTTTTGGGGGGAAAGTGTGTGCACTATTCATAACACATTTTTATTCAAGGGATTTTGTACCACAAGAATTGGCCCACCTCATTCCAAGAAAGCAATCTCTTTTATGCAAAATCCTCTGAATTCTTTCTCATGTTGGTATACATTATCTCTTCTATGTCTTCTCTTGTAGGAAATGCCTAACCAATCAAAGAGGCGCATGGCACCTGGAAGC
>JAJKFI010000166.1:563509-577371 GCA_029204185.1 Lerista edwardsae | reverse complement strand
AGTGTGCGCGTATAAAACAATTAGCTCCAAGTTACTGAAGGAGCTGCACCGGCTCCCATAGTGCACTGTTCCTTTCACTCATGATCCTAGAGATGAGTGAGGCCGGTGGCAGTGGATCCCTCCCTTCCGTTCACTACTCAAAGGTACAGGTACCTGTAAATGATTCTCTGATTTGCCAGGGATTTGCTGAGCCCTGAGGTAACAGAAGGGTTGACACAGGGCAATTGTTGTTTAAAAAACACACAAACTGGGTTTCTCAATTCCTTGTGCTAGAATGGGAGATTCAGGGTGCAATCCTATTTTTGGACCACTCTCAGAATCAGAGCAGTCAACACACAGCTGTGCGCCATCCTCCCTGACTCCGAGAGTGGTACAAATTTGCTTTATGGTGGCCCTTGTGCCAGCCAAACTTGGCTGGCCTAACTGTAAAGCACGTTTGATCTTGGAGTCAGGGAGGATGGCGCACATGTGTGTGTTGGCCTCTAACTCCGAGAGTGGTCCAAACATACCATACGGTGTCCCTTGTGCAGGCCAAACTTTGCTAGCCTAAATGTGCCGGCATAACTCCAGGTTAGGACTGAGCCCCAAAACGAATCCATTGAGAATATGATTTTCTTCCAAGAATTTCAGTCGTGATTCTCCTTGCTGCCAGTGTGAGGACCAGATGGAAGAATGATTATTTGTATTTCATTGGGCTTTAAAAAACAAGTAATATTATGGAGTAAAAAGAGTTTGGCAGAGTTTCTGGGGATATGGCATCATTTGATTCTGACAAAGGTGTCTTGCAAGTAGGGTTGGAAGAGCTGCACTTAATGATTAACTAATGACATGACCTTTAGGAAAGGGATCTCTTAAAATAGTGGATCCCTTCATTGGCCTGTTCAGCTGTGTAGCATTATAAGAACAGGCATCTGAGAGCCAGTTGTTGCCTTTTACCTGCTGTGGTCAATTTTCCTGTTCCTAGCAGTAAAGAGTCAGGAGAGATTAGAGTTGAGTTTCTTTTCAGGTGTGGCTAAAATCTTTGTCCTTGAACTCACCTTTCTTTGTAAAGCTCTGGGATCTTTGTAAAATTTGGTTGTTCAATAAAATTCTATTCATTTTGAAATATTGTGGTTTGGGATCTGAATGAGGAAACAGCGTTCTGAAAAGGATTAATTTGTTGGCTTGTTATTTACTATTTACTGACAAGGCCAGCGTGAATGGTAATTTAGAACCTAGACTCCTTCACATACTCTTGCACCTACCTGTAAGGGAGCATTGCAGGACAAGGTTCAGAAGAAGTATTCACCATAGGAAGTATTTTCTCATAAATTCTCATTTCATCCCTAGAGGTTCATGAACCTACCTGAGCAGACAACACCAGCATCTTCTCTGTGATTGCAGTTATTCTGTCCCCAAGGCCTTGCTGGGCACTGACTGAGAGCTGATTCTGTTCCTTTGCATTCAATGTCGTCCAGCCAGATGCGGCCAGCTCCACTTCCAAAGCGGGCTCCACGGGGAGCTGCTCTTGCTGCTCCACAGCCCAGCTGCTGGCATACCACTGTGGCTTCCTTGACATCCCAGTTATCATCACAGACGGTGCCCCATTGGCCATCATGGAACACTTCAACTCTTCCGCTGCAGTTACTTGGACCGTTCACCAGCCTGAGCTCAAATGCATCTTCTAAAGTTGCACCTGTGCAAACCAGGATTCAGAACAACTGGTTGGTAAGGACTGGCTATCAGATTTTTGACTGCCGCAAAGGACCTTATGCTACCAGAAAAATACCTCTGGCAGCAGAAGGCCCTGTCAGAGTTGGGCCAGCAGTCTGTGTGAGACCACCCTTGAAGTTCATTCAGAATCTCCCTCTTCATAATTCTCCTCTTCAACTTCCTACTACCTGGCACTAGGATTTATGAACTTGTACCACCATTACTATCTAAGCCTTGTTTCACTTTGGAGTCTCTCTCTCTCTCTCTCTCTCTCTGAGTGTGTGTGAGTGTGTGAGTGATCCACCACATGATGGCATTATTCATACATACAAAGGTTTTCACAATTTTAGCCACTAATGTCCAGCTCAGTTTGTTGCACCCTTAATATGTTGCCCGGTGCAATTGCACTCCCCTGCACCTCTCTGCCTACTACACCCCTGGGGAAAATGTTTGGAGAATAACTGATCATGGGAAATTTATCAAGTGAAAGAATGTCAGTCATTCCTCTAGTGATTCTTGAACCTACCTGAGCAGACAACACCAGCATCTTCTCCGTGATTGCAGTCATTCTGTCCCCAAGGTTTTGCTGGACATTCGCTGAGTGTGAATTCTCTCCCTGTGCACTGGACCTCATCCCGCCAGATGGGACCAGATCCTCTTCCAAAGCGGGCTCCACCTGGGGCTGATCTGGCTTCTCCACAGCCCATCTCCTGGCACACAACTTTGGCTTCCTGCATATCCCATTTATCATCACAAATGGTGCCCCATTGGCCATCATGGAACAACTCAACTCTCCCACTGCAGTTGCTTGAACTGTTCACCAGTCTGATCTCAAGGGGAGTGTCTGAAGGTGCACCTATGCAAATTTGAATTGTTTGTAAAATGGTTGGTCAGTAAACAGCTGGATGTGGATGAACCATCTGGACAATCTGGAATGAAGTTCAACCCACCAAGTGTCCCCTGAAGGTTTGTAATACATATGGAAGAATAATGTAGGCACGATCCAAAGGTGACAGTGTGGAAATGCAATACTCTTGGCTAACATCCACCACCAGTAGTAGCATAGCAGAAGGCTCTAGAAGCTGATAAAGCTAAATGGATTCTCCATGAGCAGAGCTTACCATTTCGTGGTATTTTCACTCCATTTTCAAGTTGATTGGAGGGCAGGGACACTCTAGGCACTTGCATCTATGCCAGGGAATCCCAGAAAGCTGTGCAGCAGGACGACAGGCATAGATGTGACTGCCAAGAGCATCCCCACTGTGTAAGAAATGCTAGGAATGCGGTAAGGATTTTTTCAATGTTATTGTCTCTATTTGCAATCTTTCCAGTGTCTGTTGGGCATTCATGGCTATTTAATCCTTTTGGGGGGGGATTCTTTTTCTTATGCTTCCCACGAAGCATTTTTTCATCATCCTGCTTGTACTTTTATTACTTGCCGTTCTTTTTCCGTTTTGATAAATCCCTTTTATTTTTGTTTAGATGTTTAATAAACTACGGTAGTTCTGCTTTGACCCTTGGTCCGCCTGGTCCTTCTTCATAGGTCATTCACTGGATTGTTGTGTTTAGAGACGTGACTGTGGGATTGATTTTTCATAGGAACCCCCGAGATTCTTCTGAGAGGGGTTCCTTCCCCCCAGACTCCCTCTTCTGCCTGCTCTCTGTAGCCTGAGATGTTAGCAGTGGATTCAATCTAACAAAGTTTTACCTATTTATCCAGTGGTGTTATTCAAATGATTTAGGAACAGGAACTCACTTTTGATTGGCACTTGTCGGGAACCCGGAACCAGCCACAGAGCCTGTTAGGATCCGGAATGCCCGTTTTGGTCCGTTCCCCCTGAATGACATCACTACCTTCGCCCCCCCCCCCAGGAATCCAGAGTCGCTCCCTTTAACTGTCTGAGTGCCTGCCAACCAAGAAGAAAAGCTCTTTGCAGAGAAATTTGGAGGGGGGAGGAGGGAGAGTGAAGTGGGCGGAGTCAGCCCTAATTTTAACTAGTGGAACTGAGTTCCCCCGCGTTCCCCCTGCATGACATCACTGCATTTATCCACAAGTTTGATAAGCGGGAAATAGAAAGCAGAAATTGGGAGGGGGGATTGCTAACAACCAGGCGGTCTGGGACAACCTTCCTTCACTTGGAAGTTGTCATTCTGACAAAGGCAGAGATGGAGCCAAATTGCACTACCATCACCCATGGAGACTGGAGCACTTGAGCAGAGTTTTGCACATGCATTGAGAAGACACTATCAAAGACATGGACTGAAAAGCTGTATTTGGTGGGTCCCCTCATTCTCTGAAATCAATGTAACTTTTACTTACATACTCTTGTATCCCCTAAGCAGGACATATTCCAGAATAAAGATTGACCTGAAGAAATCTTTCTGGTGAAGTTATGTCACTCAATTGCTATCATTTCACCAACCTACCTGAGCAGACCACACCAGCATCTTCTGTGTGATTGCAGTTATTCTGTCCCCAAGGTTTTGCTGGACACTGACTGAGAGCTGTTTCGGTTCCTTTGCATTCAATGTCATCCAGCCAGATGCGTCCAGCTCCACTTCCAAAGTGGGCTCCACCTGGGGCTGCTCTTGCTGCTCCACAGCCTATCTGCTGGCATACCACTGTGGCTTCCTTGATATCCCAGTAATCATCGCAGACGGTGCCCCATTGGCCATCATGGAACACTTCAATTCTTCCACTGCAGTTACTTGGACCATTCACCAGCCTGAGCTCAGGCACAGAGATTGACTCTGAAGTTCCACCTAGGTAAATCACATTTCAGAGAGTGTGTCAGTGTGCAAAGTGTTGAATATGATCAAACAAGCTTAGATGAAATGGAGAAAAGCCAGAATTTTTCCTATTCAGACATGTATCAACTCAGTGTCAAGGTGTCAGCCTCCTACCAGCAAAGAGTTGCAGTTTAATTTAAGGAAGCGAGCCTTCTCTGTAGTGGCTCCACAAATATGGAATTCCCTTCCAGAAGAATTACGAACTGCACACTCCCTCATGGCTTTTTAGAGAGGGATCAAAATGTACCTATTTTGGCTGGCCTTTGGATGATGGTTGGCTGTCTGCCCTCTGTCCCTCTGGAATACTGCCATAGTTTCTTTACTCCCCTGGTCAATTCCCCCCCCCCCAATGGCCTGATGAGGAGAGTTGGCTCTCGCCTTATTTTTGAATGTTTTCTGTGTTCATGTTAAATGTTTAATGTTTTTAAATATTCTTATGTGTTTTACTTACAGTGGTTACATTGTACTTTTATGTTCTCTGTAAGCCGCCTTGGGCATTTGCTTCGGCATGGGAAAGGTGGGGTATAAATTCTTCAAATAAATCAATAAAGTAATTTCCAATCCAGGTTTCTTCCTGAGTGTTTTCATGTGATAGCTGCCTCAGTCTTTTGGCTGGGTCTGTACAGGTGTGTGTGAACGACACTATTCCAACCTCAGATGGACTTGGCCCCTGGTTAATCATGCCCTAGCCACTTCTCAATTGCATTACGGTAAAGCACTACTTGCTTCAGGAATTGCACCTGATATACAATGCAACCTCTTCTGCATTGGCAGATGGACTATCCTTTTGTCACCACTGTCACTGACAGTGAAGCATGTCCCCCGCACACCCATAGAGCAAGCTCTGTGATATGCATGCTATTAAATGCAGTTGTTTTTATGGCGTATTCTAAAATGAATGTTCTAGACTTCACATGAATCTGCTTTTGCCTCCAGCTCTTCTCCTTTCCCTTTCCTTCCTTCTACCACAAAACCCCAGTTCTCTATTCCTAGTTCCCCTTGAGTCACTCTCCTGATTTCCCAAATATCTTTCCCCCTCTTTTTCTCCCTCCTCCCTGCACCACCACACATCTCCGTTTCACTGATAAGGATTTCCTGCTCTCTCTCTCTCTCTCTCTCTCCTTTTTCTATACATGGTAGCTGCTTAAATGTAGGGCCTGTCAAAAAGTCTTCCTGTGTGGGCTGGGAAAATCTTACTTCCACCAACCAGATCTTACCAATTTTGCTGAATCATTGTCCCCCACATCAAAATCCTTGCACATATGCAGCCAATACCTAGTTATCACCAACTTTTCACAGGTGGAACCCTCATCATTTTTTCTCATCCTTGTCAAGGGTGCCAAGGCAAGCCTCCTTGCTTCTTTGATATCATGGCCTTCTCTTTCTTCTCTTCCAGCTCCCTGCCCATCTGTCCATTACAATGAGATGTTCATTCACATATCCTTTAGCCTGGCTTGTCAGAATTACAAACTTCAAAGACCAGGTGCTTGTTTGGCAATTGTTCACAGAAATCGTCAGATCCAAACTTTTAATTATACATTATAGATTCCTTTCTAGTTCTACAAATACAATCTTAAGTATTTGTAACAAAATACCATAATATCCCCTCACAGGGCCTAGTTATACAAATGGCTATTGCATTGCTCCAACCTTTGATTCCCTTCCCATATAATTGTCCAATTATACAATAAGGTTTTGTTGTCTCATCTTCACCCTTGCTTCCCTCTTCCTTCCCCATCAAGTCATTGTGGTCTGCCATTGTGGCCACAGAATAAGTCCCAGGACAGATCCCCCCATGTATTATGTGTGTTAATGTAAATATATTAACACACATATTCATGCGTGCTCTTAAAAGCACACCATATCCTCTGTGCCTCAATGTATCATTATTATTTATATATGAGCTGCACAGGGAAGGCTGGAAGGTCTTGTGATCAAAGAGATTTGTGAGTATTTTCTAGTTCTTGTTCAGGGAACAACTCCTCATAGAAACCCTTGTGCGAGTCTCTTCATCCTTTGGGATAAATACAAATAATCTAAAGAGACGTTTAGTGGAAGTTGTTGAATTTGGGAAGCAGTCTCATAACCTAAGACAACGATGCTCAAACAGTTGTCAAAACAGTGGGTCATGACCCAATTTTTGGTGGTTTGTGAAACTGACAGGGTAGGTTGGATTCTGTGTATCATGGGTTTAATAACCTTGTACTTGGGTGGAACACTATTTCCCATCACCATTGAAGCCACAGAGGCTTAAGTGGCTGGTAAAGTGCAACGATTTTTGGGGTGGATCCCAATGCTCAGAACTGTGAGAATTACTGAACTAAGAGGTAAATTAATGTGCACAGCAGTTTTAACATCACATGGTCATTGTACAGCTCTCCCCAAGTTCCGGCTCCATCATAATCCCAGCGTATTCAGCAGTCTTTGGATTGCAGTCTCGGTTCCTATTTTAAAATGAGGATTGCGCTTTTTAACCTGCATCCTCAGCTTATTTTGCTCTTTCACCATTGCCTAATGCATTTCTAATGCAAGTCTAGTTCTCCAAATTATTTCTCTTTCAGATAATTTCTCTGTCCATAGCCTCACATAACCTTTCAGCAATGACTTCTTGCTTAGGCAACAGCTCATGTTTCACAATAAGCGCACGGAAAGAGCATAAGTATTGCTCAAAGTCAAAGGAATGAGCAGATTTCAATTTTAAGAAAACACTGCTTGAATCAGGCCAAAAATCCAGCATTCTATTTCCCACTGTGGCCCATCAGCTATCTTTGGATACCCAACACACTTTGCTCCTACCATTGCTTCCCTACAACTGGTATACTGTCACTGAATCTGGAGGTAGTGCATACCCATCATGAACAGTAGCCATTGATAGACCTGTCCTCCATGTCTTTGTCCAATCCCTTCATCCAAGCTAGTGGCCACAACCACATCTTGTGGCAATGAATTCCACAGACTAATTGCGGGCTGTGTGAAGATGTAAATCTTTTTGCCCACCCAAAATCACCCTCCCACTCAGTTTCATTCAATGACCCCCTCTTGTGAGAGAGGGAGGAAAACAGAACATTTGCCCCACCTCAAGAAAGGTACTGTAGAGGTGCAAAAAGAGGAAACCAAAATTGTCAGAAGGTTAGAACAACTTCCTTATCCACATTTGGGACTTCTTTAGCTTGGAAATGTGGGCTGTGAGTGAGGGCTCTATCCTAACCTGGAGTTAGGCCAGCAAAGTTTGACCGGCACAAGGACCACCATAAATCACATTTGGACCACTCTCAGAGTCAGAGAGGATTGTGCATGTCTGTGTACTGGCCTCTCTGATTTTGAGAGTGGTCCAAACACACTTTACAATACCCCTTGTGCCAGCCAGACTTTGCTGGCCTAACAGTGCCAGCCTAACTTCAGTTTAGGATTGCTTTCCGAGGCTTATAAAATTATTCATGCTGTGGAAGGAGCAGAGGAAAACAGAATTCTGCACAGTGTTCCAATTATGACTGCAACACAGATTTAAATAGGGGAATATAATATTAGTAGTTTTGTTCTTGATCCCTTTTTCTATCAACCCTTAGCATGGAATTTGGCTTCTTCATAGTGGCTGTGCACTGTGTCAATGCTTTCTTTGAATGACCCACCACAACCCCAAGATCGCTCTCCTGGTCTCTGACAGACACCACAGACCATCTCGATGTGGATGTGAAATTGGGGGCGCAATTCTAACCTGGAGTTAGGCCAGTACAGTTAAGCCAGCCATGTTTGGCTGGCACAAGGGCCACCATAAAGCCTGTTTGCACCACTCTCAGAGTCAGGGAGGATGGCGCACGTCTGTGTGCTGGCCTCTCTGACTCAAAGAGTGGTCCAAACAAACTTTGCTGGCCTAACTGTGCTGGCCTAACTTCAGTTTAGGATTGCTCTCTGAGGCTTATAAAATTCCTTATAGAAGGGAGGTTATTGGACTGCTCAAAAACATAACTGTTTATAGTAACTGTCCTGGAGGTGGTGGTTAGGATTGAGGAGTGCATGCTGTTTTTAAAAAGCTCTCATTCCCTTCAGGAGGATGGAGAAGGATCTGAACAGTACTACCAGCTGGCTGAACCATGCTGGCTAGAACCATAAAAAAGTGCACTCCTGCTAGGGGATGGAATGCATTGAAACATTATCATGTGTGATTCCCACCTTTTTCTTTTCGAAGAAAACTAGAATGCTCTCTGGTCTGTCATTTTGAAAGGGGGGTGGTATCCCAAGAGAATACGGTAGTGCTTTCTGTACATTCAGAGGACGCTCTAGGTATCCCAAAGTTAAATAAAAGGAAATTTTAAAACCAACAAAGCATGTGTTCAGTAGCCTCCAGAATTTTGGGGAAATCAAAGCAAGCAAGCAAGCAAAACAAACACACAATATTTATATACCGCTGTTCAACAAAAAGTTCACAAAGAGGTTTACACGCAAAAAATAAATTGAAATGACTCCCTGTCCCAAAAGAGCTCAAAAATAAAAAAGAAAATGCAGAACACCACCAGCAACAGCCACTAGAAAAGACACTGTGCTGGGGTGAAAAGGGAAAATTACTCTCCCCCTGCTAAAAATAACATTTGAACACCATTTGAAAAAGCGCCTCTTGCCCAGTTAGTAGGGTTAGGGTTAGGGTTATGGAAAGAAAGAAAAATGTGGTGGGGAAACATTTGGTCAGTTGAACAATGGATAATGTCCTGGATGGAGTGATGAAGATTGAGCCCACCAAAAAGACCCCCTTCCCTGCAGTATACTGTGAGGTTTCAGAAAGGAGGAACGGACAAGGGGTGCCTCTCTGTCAGTATTCCATTCCCAGTGTAATGGAATAAAGGACTCAGGGTTAGAAGCTGATTCCCAAGCAGGTAGCTGGCAAGTGCTAGAGTGGGGAAAAGGGACAGAGTATCTGTCTTTTCCTTTCCCCAAAGTCACCTCCTCCCTGCAAGTCCCAAGTACTGCTACAGGGCTCATGTTTCAGAGTGTCTGCAGTGCAGAACATAAAGACACGTATTAGGAACAGGGGACGCACAAGGTTTGGTTGCAAGTCCCCATTTGCTTGTTCAGTATTAACCAAGCAGTAGGATTTTGTGAGCAGTGATTCAAGTAAAGCACTCGTGCCATGAATTGCAAGGGAGGGCCAAAGATACACAATGATAAACTTGCGGCAATGAGATTAGAAGCTTCACTTACCCCAAAGGCAGGCCAGGAGGATGAGGACCACTGCCATCTCCCTCAACCCTCTTCCTGGAGGTCTCAACCAAGAGGGAGGAATGCCGACCACCATCAGTCCCAGGGACCCAGCTATGTGGACGAGAAAGAACAGAGTTTGAACACCGAGGCTACAGCTTGGCCGAATGGGACAGTCATGGAGGTCAATGCTGTGGGCAAAGGTTGGGGGAACGAAATGTAGGAAAGGGGTTGGTGAAACTTGAGAGGGAGGAAACTAATCAAGCACCAGTTGCCTAAGACTTGACACTGCAGGGTTTTTTTTCTTTTATTTGTCATGTTGTGTGACAACTTTCAATTCCCCAAAATGACTGGCTTTATTCAGACTCAGGATAATTGCAGATGAGTCCTGTGAACACATCTGGGCATAACAGCAATCAGGCTTCAGCCCCAGGGACCAAGCAGAGTAGGGGAAGTCTTTGGAGCCCAGTTCTACCTGCCTGCTTGGTGTGGTTATCTATATACAATAATATGGAACAGACTCCTAAGAGCGCAATCCTATACTCCCATTACACCGGTGCTACGGTCTTGCACCGGTTGAACGCTGTTGCAAACTGGTGCAAGCAGCAGCATTGGTACATGAGTGCAGTGCCAGCGCTAAGGGAGGTATAGGATTGTGCTGACACACAAACACTTATTATGGATAATTTGGTGTGTTGCTTCCTCAGCCCCCACCCCCAAATCAATTAACCATCATGGAGGACTACATTCCAAAAAAAGTATCCACCACAACTAGGAAATTCATCTTGTGATGATTTGGTCTCATGTCTAGAGTTGCCAGATCTTCCCACTGGAATATCACTATCTTTATCAACAGCTTGAAGAGATATTAACAGGTGATGATGCTTCTCTTCATACTGTAGCATGAGACATTTCAACTGCTGATTCTTTCAAATCAAGTTGTGGTTCATAAGTAAGTCTAGCTGCGTTGATTGGAGCTTATGGCATGTTTGCGAAGTAAATGCATAGGATGGCAACCGTATTTTTTAAGGTGAAAGTGGTCCTAACTTCCTAATTGCTCTACCCATCCACCATGTTCAGTTAATCAACTTGACTATCCGGTCTGACATTCCTATTGAATATATTGACCAGATCAAAACACTGGCTTCTCAAAGAACATTAACTTAGAGATCAACTGAGAAAATTGATTTAAGCCATAATAGGATTGTGCTGAGGGAACTAGTATAAAAGCCATGCTGCAGCTGTGCATTGCCAGGCCAATGCTATAAATGGTATGGGTTATGACTTACATGGCAGCAGCCCCTGGACTGTCAGGGCAACAGGTTGCCAAGGAAGAGGGTGGATTCTCCTTCCCTGAAGATCTCCAAGCAGAAGCTCAACAGGCACCTGCTGGAGATGCTCTAGGAGGATTTCCTGCTATAGGCAGGGAACTGGACTAGATGACCACTTAGGTCCCTTCCAACTCTATGATTCTATATAATCCAAGCGATGGAGGAAGGTGCCATAACCACTTCCCACCTTGGGCTGACACAGGGCTAGCAGGCCACCCTATGCAGTGGTGTTATTCTACCGGAATGCTGGGCAGGACATCCGGGTGATCGACGCCCACCCGTCGCGATCCGCAGCGTTCCGCCGTTTGCGTAACCAATTACGCCGCTTGCGTACGTGACGCTAACGCTGCGTAACGCGACGGGCGGGCTGTCGATCACCCAGATGTCCCGCCCAACGTTCCAGTAGAATAACACCACTGACCCTATGCCCCCCTTCAAGAGGAGGAGCTGCCCTAGGGCTCTCCTCATGCCCACCGTTTCCTCCCCCTGAGAGCAGGAGCTGACAAGGGGTAACAGGATGTTCCCAGGGAGGTGCCATGGGCATGTTGGGGAAGGAGGAGGAGAATTCTGCAGCAGTCACACACACCATATTCCCGCTTTTTAAAAAAATCCCTGCCCCTTTTCTTTCCTCAGACACACGCCTCTCCAAAATGGCTGGTGTATGTCTGAGACGACCCAAACAGAATCAGGCATCCTATTGGGTGGAGGGGAAGTCAAACATTTTACTTTCCTCCTGAGGGCTCTCCAGGCACGCACCTCCATATAATGCATTGGCAACACTGCATGCTATAGCATGGCTGGGATAGGATTGGGCAGTTTGAAGATTAGTGGAAATTTCCCAAAATTTAGGCTAGAATTTTTGGTGCTCAGAAAAATTCTCTCCCAACGCGAAGGAGTCCAACCTAGTTAGAAGGCAGGGAGATCATACTTGTCTTGAAGCCATGGGTATGTAGGAAGGCTCCAATGGAGTAAGCAGCCAAGGAGACATAAAGCACAAGAGTTTTGAAGCTCCTTGGAACAATCTGGATAATATCCAGGCTTCTTTGCCAGTGCATAGTCTTTCCCAGTGATATTGCACCCAGTGGTGGAATTCAGCCAGTTCTCACCAGTTCTGCAGAACCGGTTGCTAATTTATTGATATACAAAAAGTAGTGCTGTAGTAAGAAGCAGTACAAAGAAAGGAGGATATAGAACCGGTTGTTCATTTATTTTAATCCCACCACTGATTGCACCCATCCCAAAATGGTGGGGCCTATAGGACTTCACAAATTCACAGGCAGAAATCTGAGTGAAGGCATAGCCCAACTATCCATCTGCCAAGAGCAAGAATCATAAAGACGCAGAGTTCTGCCACTGATATCCATGTCTTTGGAGGTGGCTCTCTTAATGTTCGAGCATGATGGCAGAGCTTGCAGGCATAAAGCTCAGCAAGGAGGAATGATACAGTAAGGTTCAGAAATGTGAAGTGGCTTCCTTTTCTCTAAGGCAAAGCTGCTCCTTCAAAAGAGAAGGGAAAAATTTGCTGATGCAACACCCTGATTGCCTCATAAAATGTAGGCAGCTGGCTTAGAAGAGGAAGACAGTGGCAGGGAGGAGAGAATGAGGTGTGCATGAATGGCACGAGACCAGTTTCAATGCTTGCTCATTACGTGGGTTCAATGGCAGAAAAGTTCACACCAGCATTGAGCTGGGGCTTTTCTTTTTTAAAATTTTCTTAGAGCGCAATCCTAACCTGGAGTTAGGCCGACACAGTTAGGCCAGCAAAGTTTGGCTGGCATAAGAGCCACCGAAAAGCATTTGGACCACTCTTGGAGTCAGGGAGGATGGTGCATGTCTGCATGCTGGCCTCTCTGACTCAGTGGTCCAAACATACTTTATAGTGTCCTTTGTGCCAGCCACACTTTGCTGGCCCAACTGTGCCAGCCTAACTCTAGGTTAGGATTGTGCCCTAAATTTAACTGCTAGGGGAAATCCAGGTCTGGGTTGGAAAGTGTCTAGGGGCCACTTTGTATGATATTTAAAATCCAATTGGCCCATGTGAAAAAAAGAGGCTCACATTTATTGAGCACACATATCTCAGCCCATCCCACTTCCATGAGAGAGTTTGAGGCATTGTTCTCTAACTGGCTGTGGAGTTAGAGGGAGATGTTCAATTCAAAATGTCTTTCTATCAGTTGATAAAACTGTAGTAGGCTTCCCACTGTATGGAAAATGAGGACTCAAACTGCCCTGAATAGGAGGAACAATGATGGGTAAACGCTATGAGTGTACCTGTGGTTTACCATAAGAGACGGGATCTACTTTAATCATGATCCAAATGGGCCCCTAGGAGGCCTCGTTCTCTCAGATTTACCAACATGGGAAAGAGAGCTGACTTTTCCCAGAGACTCATTTCTGGAAACTGCCAGAAATGTTGGCTTCAGTTGCCCAGATGTATATGTTGGAAACATGCCTGACAGACAGAGCAAACAGGCTTATGTGGGAACAAGGACTCTGAAATGGCATTTTATGAGGTAAAAGTTTCCTTAGCAAGCCTTTGTTAACCATTTAAAAGATATTTTTGAATTGTGTCCCAAGGCTGCTGGCAGCCCATCAATCAAAGGGTGAAAGATAAACAGTTACTTTTGATAAGAAGTGGCTAGAACGCTGACAGGATTACAGATTAGTCCATTCTGACTAGAGCTGATTACTGGATGGAGTATCCAAAAGATCAGAAAGGGATAGTCCCAACATACAGTAACAGGTGAATATTGATTGCTCGCTCATATTTGAAGGCAAACAGTAATGAAGGGGCACAATTTGTGACAGGAAACTGTTGTGTATTTGTGAAAATAGCAGCAGAGTTGGGGGCTTGGAGAC
>JAJKFI010000166.1:550260-563499 GCA_029204185.1 Lerista edwardsae | reverse complement strand
ATGCCAGTTTCTACCAGTTCTGGACCGTGAGATATGAAACTGCAACAGGTTGGAGGGGGTGCTGAAACCTTCTTGCACTTATCAGCAACCCACTGGAATCGCATTTCTGGTCATTTTGCCCTCCTCCCACACTGACTCCTTTTAGCACTCCCTCAGCTTCAGATCATCATGAGCAGTGCCTAGTATAATGTTGTGTCCCCATATTATCTCAAACCACCTGTAAGGCCATTTTGATGAACAATGTGGGAGTTTCAGGTGCTGGGAGTAATTGGGCTTGGGATCTGCTGTAGCTTTACAATTGACAACAGCGTGGATGGCTACAGTCACAAATCCTCATGAACCCTACTCCTTGAAGCTACAACTTGTTCTTTATGATGAATAATGGGAATATGAGCACATTTAGGGCATAATCCTAACCTGGAGTTAGGCCAGCAAGGTTTGGTCAGCACAAGGGCCATCGTAAAGCACGTTTGGACCACTCTTGGAGTCTGGGAGGATGGCGCACATCTGTGTGCTGGTCTCTCTGACACTGAGAGTGGTCCAAACATACGTCCTTGTGTCCCTTGTGCCAGCCAAACTTTGTTGGCTTAACTGTGCCGGCCTAACTTCAGGTTAGGATTGAGTCCTCAGTGGTGTTCTAGTTGTTTTACCTGCTGTAATTGGACCCCTCTCTCAAGAACAAACCCTTTTAGAGCACAGTATCCATTAGATACCATTACCAAATTTAAAAAAAAAAATTATGAAGTGGTAACGGTTCTTAAAGATGGACAATGATAGTCTAGCTTCACGGGTTGCAGGTGACCAAATCTTTCTGTAACGCTTTGGTCTATAAGTCATCAATTCTTCTTTTTGGGGGACATTATACAGGACAGGTCATGAACCTATAATATGGCATGATGTGTCTTGAATCTGCATCACAGTGTTACAACCTTTAGAATATGTCCTTTAAAGAACTGCCAACTGAGCAAGTCCAGTTTGATGACATAATAATTAAATGCTTTCTTCAGTCGAGAACCCGTCAATTCATCATCAGGAAGGTGTTTCAAATGTGTTATGCCTCACAAGAAGCGCTCACAGTTTGGTAACTGAAAATTACGTTTCGTCCTAGGAAGAAAACACAAACTATATTAGTCCAACAGCAGAGGAAATAATGAAGGAAGAATATTGATAAAATATTCCCATGCGACACCCATCCCCTCTCCTGCCTTTTGGGATTTCTATACATCTTTAGGAAATTATGTTGGACTTGCTACAATTCTGTATCTCTTTTTCACCTTTCATTGTACACCTGCTGTGATGATAGAATAGAGGAACAGAAACTGTCAAACTTTTGACTCTTTGGCCCTATACATATGTCACACCATATGTACATACATGGGAACATTTGTGTGCCCATACAAATGAGTTTGTGCACATGCTCATTCCCAAAGCAAAGATAGATGTGGCTTGTGATTTTACTAATGCAATTGCTTTAGTATCCAAAAAGAATTGATCTACCTAATAGCAAAGACAGGATGCACACTAGAATAACGTTGCTATAATTCTAGAATGTGTCTTTCTCTCCTAGAGGAGAAAAGGCAGTCAGCCCCACCCAATGCTTTTTAAAAGGGAGATTCTGGCCTCTGGATCCCCTGGGGTTATTTTTTGCATGCCTTATGGACAATTTTAATTAAGGGCACAATCCTCAAAGTGCCGTTGGGCCAACGCTAGCCCCTGTGCCAGCATTGGTGCAGTTGGGCCAACACTAGCAGCAGTGTCAGCTCAAGGGCACCCGCAAGAGGCCCTGCTGCTCCATTTGTGTGCCAGACAAACTCGACTGGGTCAAGAGCAGTTCTGAGTGGAGGGAGGGCGGGAGGGAGGCAGGAAATGGGTGGGTAGTGGGCGGACCTGGACGCTTGTCTGGATTAAGGATTTCCATTGACGATGGACCAGTCTGCTTGGCTGTTGATTGTGCTCCACTTAGAGGACCAGATGCACAGATTGGGAGCATTCCTGGATCCAAATGTTTTCCCATAAAGCTCCACAGGGCAGCTATGGCCCAGTTCATCTGGAATGCAATCATTCTCATCCCCGTCTCAAGTAAACCTGCTCAGGCTAAACGTGCCTTTACCATCTCTCAGAGCACAATCCTATGCATGTCTACTCAATGCATGTGTCCAATGGGGCTTACTCCCAGGAAAGTGTGCATAGGATTGCAGCCTAAGTGTGGGGCTGCTCCTGAACCTCTTTCAGGAATGATTTCTGATATGTACAAGCTTTATTGTCTGATTGACAAGCACTTGACTTTATGATCATGTCTCACCTTTGCAGTTGCATCCTTAGCCCACGTGCTGCCTGGGGGCCAGGAAGCAGACTGCCGCCCCCCTCACCTAACTTGTTCCAGTGCCTTGCACAATAGAAGGTTTTCTTCAGAAAATTGGAAGTAGTGTTTAAAGCCTCCAGTGGTTTCAGTTGGCCTTCAGAGATCCCAGGGATGCCACACATGGTCGTGCTGCCCTGGGGCACTTACCCCCTCCCCTGGGCCAATGGCAGGACCTTTACTGCACCTTTACTGTCCAAACTTCATTCTTTGCTTATTGGTAGTTATAAAACCTGATGGATATCACACATAAAGCCTTTAACTTAGTATTGAGATATCTATAGTAATTCCTTCCCATTAGATGTCCCATTTTGATGCATGTGCAGACCAACAGTGGCCAATTAACTCTCTGGTTTAGCTTGCAACACCTTGCATCTTGCAAGTTCTTCCACCTTCTGGGTTTCAGCTGATTTACGGCACAGCCTGGAACAGTACAAAACTAGGGTAATGTGTCAGAACAGTGCTGTCACCAGGTTACTAAAGACCCTGTGTCCAGCACTGGGATGTTGCACTGAGCTTTCACAATCTGAAGGTTATTTCAGTTGCCCTCCTTATCTGTGGGGTTGATATCTGCTGATTTGACTCAACAGGGGCATTTCAGAAGGCATGCTGGACATTTCTGAGAGGCTCTTCTGATTTAATAGTCCCTTCCTTTCTCCACTGGATCATAATTTCATGCCATCATTGAATCATAATTTCTATGAATTACAATATATAAAACTATGTAGGCTTACACAAAATGTGAACACTAGCCTTCACATACTGTAACATATGCAAACATTTTCTGAGCTCTCAGAAAATTTCTGGCTTCCCTCCTTTGGCTCTTGGGCCCTCTTTATAAACTTAGGCTCAGGTATGACGCACCCCTGAAAACCTCTCACATGAGCCCCATCAACCTCTACAAATTCATGAACTTACCTGAGCAAATTACACCAACATCGTCTCTGCTATTACAGAGTTTTGTTCTCCAGGATTTATAAGAGCATTGACTGAGGGCTGATTCTCTCCCTCCACATTTAATGTCCAGCCAGATGGGGCCAGTTCCTCTTTCATTTGTGGCCAATCTTGCCACTCCGCAACCCATCTGACGGCATACCACTGTGGCTTCCTTCAGATCCCAGTTTTCATTAAAAACAGTGCCCCATTGGCCATCATGGAACACTTCAACTCACCCACTGCAGTTACTGGAACTGTTCACCAGCCTGGTGAATATCTATGGCACCAGGCAATTTGCTAGAAGTGGGACAGAATTTCAACATTTGACATGTTTTCAGGGAGAAGCTGCCCTTCAAACACAATCCCACCCATTCCTAGTATCCACGATTTCAGGTATCCACAGATACCATGGATACTGGAACTCCTATTAAAAAGATAGGGAACATTAAACAAATCTCCTTTTTTAACCTTGTTGCAGCAAAACCACTGATGTTCCCCTATCTTTAAAAAGGTGCTCCAATATCTATGGCTTCAGGTATCCATGGTGGGGTCCAAAAGAAAACCCCAGTGCATACCGGGGCATGCCTATATTAACCAAGCAGTAGGATTTTGTAAGCAGTGATTCTAGCAAAGCACTCATGCCATGAATTGCAAGGGAGGGCCAAAGATACACAATAGTTAATTTGAAACTTAAAGGAGACGAAAAGCTTCACTTACCCCAAAGGCAGGCCAGGAGGATCACTGCCATCTCTCTCAGCCCTCTTCCTAGGGGTCTCACTAAAGTGGGAAAAAGGCTGACAGCCATGGGTCCCAGAGACCCACCTAACTGCAAGCAGGTTCTGAACTTGGACAAGAGTGAACAGTCTGAACAGTGAAGCTGCACCTTATTCTAATGGGACAGTCATGGAGTTCAATGCCATGGACAAAGTTGGGTGGGGGAATGAAATGCTGGGCATGGGCTGGTGAAGCCTGGGGGGGGGATTAATCAAGCTTAAATTGGCCAAAGGCTTAACACTGCATTTTGCTCCATATGTAACATTGTGGAACAACGACTTTCAGTTCCCTATTATGAATGCTTTTTGAATGCTGGGGACCAGTAAATAGTTTCAGGGTGAGGGAGAGGTGGGGAGGGTCGGAACCAAAGGGCTGGTGGAGGGGAGCATTGGCCGAAGGGGGGGGGGGGCGAGACCTGACAGTGGCTTCCCCTGTTGGCTCCTATGCCCATATCAGGCCAGGCAACCTGATATGGGGTTGCTCAGTTCTCTGCCAGCAAAATAGAATAATAGAATCCTAGAGTTAGGGGGTACCTGCAAAGTCATCTAGTCCAACCCCCTACCTGTAGTAGGAAATCCCCCTAGAGTATCTCTAGCAAGTGCCTGTCAAGCCTCTGCTTGAAGGTCTATAGTGAGAATCCACCACCTCCCTTGGCAATCTGTTTCAAACCGCCCTTACAGTCAGGAATTTCTTCCTGATGTCCAAGGGGCGTCTCCTCTCTTATAGTTTGCACCTATTGGGCCTAGTTCTACTGTCAGAGGGAGGTTCCTGTCAGAGGGAGGTGAGAACAAATTTGTCGCTTCCATATGACATCCCTTCAGGTAATTTAAAAGTGCTATCATATTCCCCCCCCCCACCTCAGCCTTCTCTTCTCTGGGCTAATACCAAGTTCCCTCAATCTTTCCTCGTAGGACTTGTCTTCCAGCCCTCTGATCATCTTCATTACTCTTCTCTGAACCTGCTCCAGTTTGGCTGCAACTTTTTTGAACTGAGGTGCCCAGAATTGGACACCGTATTCCAGGTGAGGTCTCACCAATGTGGAGTAAAGTGGAATCACAACTTCTCATGACTTGGAAGCTACGGTTCTATTAATATAGGCTAAAATGGCATCAATCAATCAATCAATCAAAAAGTATTTATATACTGCTTTTCAACATGAAGTTCCCAAAGCGGTTTACAGGCAAATAATAATAAAGTTCAATGGCTCCCTGTCCCAAAAGGCTCACAATCTAAAAAATGCAGAGCACCACCAGCAACAGCCACTAGAAAAGACACTGCGCAGGGTGAAGAGGTAAAATTACTCTCCCCCTGCTAAATATAAGAGGAACACCACTTGGAAAAGTGTTTCTTGCCCTGACTCAGTAATCCCATGAGCCTTCTTTGCAGCTGCATCACACTGCTGACTCATGTTCATCTTGTGATCCGCTGCAACTCCAAGATCTTTCCACATGTTGTGCTGCTGAGCCAGGCATCTCCCACTCTATACCTGTGTCTTTGCCGGCAGAGACCCCTTGGAGTCCCAGTAGCTGCTGCAGATCCCGTGGGATGCAGCTGTAGCCATTTTGCTAGTTGTACTGTAGCGCTTCTTTCTCCCTCCTCATCAGTTTGCAGCATCCCAGGTTCCTAAGGGCACCCTCCATGCCAGTGCTGCATTCTCGGGGCTGATACTAGCAGCAGCAGCAGTGGCCCTGTAGCACTGGCAGAAGCTGGTGCTGTGCCCCTCCTGTGCCGCTCCAGGTTCAGCTGGCACAGGAGCAGTTCCAGATGGTGCAAGGGTAGGCTGGAGGGCATTTTTGGGCAGCGGGTGGGCAGGCCAGAAAGTGTGCTGGCCCGGGAAGGGGGGTGGGGATCAGATGCAGCCATTAGGTCGCATCCCAGCTCCCATCCGTAGGCCATAGGGCCCTGATTTGGGCCATGCAGTGTCTTTGGCTCTGTACCTGCTAAATAGCAGGCACAGATCTGAGGAGCTCATTGGGGAGGCTGGTGCCTACCCCGGGGTAAGGCTACAAATGTACCCTTGCACCAGGGAGGCTCCTGCCTGCTCCTAAAGTGCTCTGGATATGGCGCAGGCCCATCGGCTTGCCTGTTCTGGTGCTAGTTAGGATTGTGCCCTGACTCAGTAATCCCAAAACTTCCTTTCCCCCCTGTATTTCTTCCTAGACCACCTTTTTTTTAAAAAAAGTATCATACAGCTTGGTGGATCCTGATAAATAGAATGTCCTTTTAAAAATAGGTCCTTGTGCTAAAATGTTTGAGAACCTCTGGATAACATCATTTTCTTAATTGGCCCCTGGGTTTTGCGAATTCCATCCCTAACTAATCATATTTACACAAGCAGATGACCAGAACATTAACTAATGCTCAGCTTGCCTAGCCTTTGAGCTAGAAATTTTGACAAGTGTGTGCCTCTACACTTTTTTGGCCAGCCGTGTCCCATGAACTGCTTTCCTAGTTCCCCTTTTGGCTGGCTCTTGTTTTCCCATTCCTTCTGTTACTCCCTCCTTGGCTAGGATGCCATCAATCTGGCTATCCAGTGTGTTCTCTTTTCCTTTCCTCGGATAGTTAGACAGCCTTCCAATTGGACCAGTTGTCTCCTCTTATCAGCCTCTTCTGTCCATACTGTTCCCACAATGCTATGGCACAATTGATGAACAGGGAAGGTCAAGAAAGGCACTTGTGTATTCCTGGCAATTTATTCTTGACAGTATCCTATGTGCCAATGCATCCAAAAAGCATTGACAAGCTCAGTGACCAAAGCCATAACAAATATGTTTGCATTCAATGGGGAAACAATGAAAGGCAAATTGGATGGTTGCAGAGTGGTAATTTACTAGTGTGAAAATGGCCCTTTCATACAATCAAACACATCTGTGTTATAATTCTTTCACATCTGCCAGAAGAGACTCATGGGGCTGAACCCCGACTCCAGTTATGCCCTGAGTGTGCTGACAGGATTCACCTGGAACAACCCTGAGCTCAGTGCACAAGTCAATTCATTCATCACAGGGAACTGAAAGTTGTTGTTACACAACGTAATGAGGTAAAATACACTGTCAAGCCTTTGGCCAATCTGAGCTTGATTAATCTCCACCCTCCCAGGTTTCACCAGCCACTTTCCAGCATTACGGTCTCCAACCTTGACCTCCTTGACTGTCCCATTAGGACAAGGTGCAGCTTCAGTGTTCAGACTCTGTTTACTCTTGTCCAATAATTACAAACAAAAACAAACCTGCAGTGTCAAGCCGTGGCCAACTGATGCCAGTCTCCTCCCTCTCAGGCTTCACCAACCTCTTTCCTACATTTTGCTCCCCAACCTTTGCCCACAGCATTGACCTCCATGGCTGTCCCTTTAGGACAAGCTGCAGCCTCAGTGTTCACACTCTGTTCTTTCTTGCCCAAGTGTGGAACCTGCTTCCACTTAGCTGGGACTGATGGCTGTCAGCATTATCCCCTCTTGGCTGAGACCTCCAGGAAGAGGGCTGAGGGAGATGGCAGAGATCCCCATCCTCCTGGCCTGCCTTTGGGGTAAGTAAATCTCCTCATTTCCTTTAAGCTTCAAATTAACCAATGTGTATCTTTGGCCTTCTCCTGCAATTCATAGCATCACTGCTCAGCCAGAGTCACTGCTTACAAAATCATACTCTTTGGTTAATTCAGATCAAGCAAGCAGGGCCTCACCACAGAACTTTGTGCTGCATCTCAGTCCCTGACCTGTCTTTCTGTTCCGCACTCCACACGTTCTGGAACAAGAATCCTGTAGCCATACTTGGCGTCGTGCCCATAGGGCGCAGTGTGGTGAGGGAGTTGGGCATGCCGTGAAAGAAAGTGGCCTGCCTTGCCTCCACTACGCCCTGAAATGGAGCGATTCCAGAAGCAGGGGGCATGGCGAGACTGTGTGGAGGACGCGGTGAAGTCTTTTGTCACTGCTGTGCTCCAGGTGCAATCAGAACATGCTCTGGCTCTGCTTGGAGGTGGCTATGGGGGAAGGAAAAGGCAGAAATTATTTCCCTTCCCCCACTCCTGTAACACTCCATCCTCTCCTACAGCAGTGGAAGGCTGGGCTTAGAGCCTGGCTTCCCAAGGTGCAGGGAGGGGAGTCCTTTTGGTGGGCATCACCCCCCCCAACCCACATCACTCTGTCCAGGATATTGTCAGTTATTAGGGCCTCAAACTGGCCAAATCCCTCCCCACTGTCACTTTATTCATCCTCATTTTCCCTCAAAGTTCTGGAGCTTCTGACAAGCTAGTTTGGCTGATTTTTAAAATATATGTTTTATTTCGAATCCCCTGAATATACAGAAACAACTATCATATCCTTCGAAGCCCTTTCGCATGTTTTAATTTCATATTCTTACAGAGAGGTACATGATGGTTCTCAAAACGCATGGATGAGCATTTAAAAAGGCAGACAACCAAAAACGAGAGGGAGTATGAGGCTCTTTGTTACACATGCACAGGTGGGCTGATTTTCCACTGGCCAACAGAGAAAGAGCAGCTCCTCACAGCCTCAAATTGCATTTTATACCCCCTTACAAACTGTGTTCAGTGGAAAATTACTGGCAGGGGCTGGACCCTGAAGCCTGTGTCAAGCTGACCTGCATGGGAAGTCACAAGTGGGGGCGAGAGCAAAGAGAGCAAAGAGAGATAAAGTTACGTACTTTTGATTTCAGGCAAAAGAATTGAAATGACAATATTTTGATCTAGCTACATTTTTAGAGCACTGGGGGGGGGATACAACAGTGTTGCCTAGGAATGAGGGCAGGCATGTCTCATGAATGTAGGTTGCCCATGTAGACTTGAAACTATCTCTGTTGGGTTGGGTTGTTTTTCAGGGACTATTTTGGGCTACGCCACTCACATGAGTTCTAGAGGTATATCTTCTGTTTCTTTTTCTCCCATTAACCTCTTTATATGAGGAAATTGCCTGGTGCCATACACTGACAGCGCAGTCCTATACCCCCCTTGCGCCAGCGCTGCACTCCTGCGCTGGCCGAACACTGTCGCAAACGTGCTGTAAAACACATCCGCAGCAGCAGCGCTCGAGAGATGGCGCAACTGTCCACAATGCCAGCCATGCGACAATCAAGCGCCAGCGTAGCTTGGTCAGCGCAGGGCCTCCACGAGGGCGTTCCAGAGGCATTCTGGGGGCGTAACTGGGTGGCGCAGTGGGCGGAGATGGGGGTTGTGATGCAGGACGGCCATAGTGCCAAATCCTAAACCCCATCCCTGGCCAGGGCGGCCCCAATTTGGGCCGCTCCTGTCCACATTCCTCTGTGCCCGCTATTTTGCCAGTGCAGATCCGAGCAGGCCCATGGGAGTGACTGGGGCTTATGCAGGTGCAAGGGGAAAACCTCCCCTTGTCCTGTACGTTGCTGCTGCTGCCTCCTAATAGGCCTTGGGATATTGGCCTGCTATGTCGGCCTTACTAGGCCAGCATAGTATAGGATTGCGCTCTGAATTTCAATTATTCCCATTTTTTTTTTTTAAAAAAAAATCTGGGCTGAAAAACATACCATTATATAAGCTATCTCACAGAAGTTAATAGGCAGTGAAGCCTCTTTTGCCCTTTGAAGGTCCCTTGGTGAAGACACTTCCATTTTTTTGCAGTAGAAAGAGATGTGTGTTGTGGCTCTGTTCACACTTGAGGAAGCTGTTCGCAAGGTACACTTCCTGACTGTTGGGTTAAAAAAAATTAAACAGTGGCTAAGTGGTGAAGATATGTAGCACTCTGTCCTTATCAACAATACCATTTGCAAAATCGAAGCAGGGATAACATCAATCAGTTAGTTGTCCTCAGATTTCTCTAGCTTCTTATTTCTCTGCTTCTTTGCTCCAGAAGTCTCTCTTTTAAGTTGCATGGATGAAAGGAAAGTACTCCTGTATTAGCTGTATTACCAGGCAGGAATTTTAGTGGGTATCTTCTCTCATTAGAGTGCATGAGCAGCACCTGCTGAAAATCCTTGTTCTATAGGACTAGTGTTAATTTCAAAGGACCCCACTCTGGACACCTTTATCTAGTCCCACCCTTTATGCCCCACTCGCTATTAGGCTGGTGCAATTCCAAGCAGCTCCATATACAGCTTTCAGCCTTGGGAGGGAGGATAGGATACAGCGGAGACCAGCTTCACCTATCGCACCCATTGTTGAGCCTCCAGCTAGTCTCCATACATAAAAACAAATGTCCTGACTGACTTACCAATGCCCAGCCCAAACCTAGAATCATGAAATTCGGGAAGTATTCTTTCCATGAGGTAAGCACCCACTAAGAAGGGATTTTTAGAAATTTGACCCCTAATGGGGTGAACAGGACTGAAATATGTTTTCACCGATTCCTCAATATCTTTTAGGCCCGATGAGATTTTTGACTTTGTTTTTTCTTACAAAAGTGACTCATACAAATGCTTGGAAACATAATTCAGGGTTTTGCCCTAATCACCACCTAAATCACCTCCTAAATGGTGAGGCCTCTTCAGGCGTCATGGCATCATGGCGTCACACAAACACTGCAAGAATGGTCTGCCTGGCACCACCATTCTGTGAGTGAAGTTCAAATGGCCTACCAGGACCTGAAGTTCCCTCGAAGTAAGTTTCTCAGCCTCAATGCTAAACTAAAGTAACTCAGCCAATCAGATAAGCTTGTCCTCAGGCATACAGCTGCAGGCTGCCAGTGAGTCGAGCTCTACCCCTAGGAAGGTTAGAAGGGAGGAGGGGCCCTTGGTTTTTGCATGAGCTAAAGGGACCCCTAGCTCCTCACACAGGTCCTGAAAGGCTATAAGCAAAACCCAGCACTGGTCAGTCCCTGCCATGCCTATATATAAGAAATAATCGAGGTAGTGGGCAGTACTGCCCAACCCCGTTCTGACTCACAGGGAAAATTGCAAAACAGTGCTGATTTTTTCAAAGGCCGAGCAGGATACCAAGAGGCCCATAGGAAGGGCCAAGTCGATATAGAATCCACCCTCAAATCGAAAGCCCAACAAGCAGAAGTCCCTGAGATGGACCGGTAGCAATCTGAAAGCTGACTCTATAACAGACTTTGCCATCAGGGCTCCCTTCCATCTGGCCTGCAAAATGCGCACTACCTCATCAAGTGAGGTGTACGTCACCAAGCAAAGGTGGGCTGGGATGGAATCATTAACATATCTATCTTTGGGATGGGAAAGGTGGTGGATCAGCCTAAACTCCCCAGGAGTTTTCTTGGGTACCACACCAAAAGGGGAGGGGGGTTCTGGGAAAGGGCCTAGAACTCGGCCGGCCCATACATCCTTGTTGATCTTCTTGCACACCACCTCCTCCTTGCAATCACCTTCGTATGTTGGGCCCTCGTCACTTGGGGTACACAAAGATCCCCCACCCATGAGTTTCTTGTTTTTAACAAAAAGGATATGTGCGCCCCGACGGGGTGCGCACTGCAGGTCCTCGACCCAGCTCAGCCGAGCGCCGACCTAACTCCTTGTTGTCCAGGTGCAATGCAGCAACCTCTTCCAGCGTGGTGAGTTGAGGCAGGCACTGGGCAATGCCCAATGGTCAGCCCAAACAGCAAGCCCAGCCTCCTGTGCATCCGGAGGGCAGGGCAAACACGGCAACCCACAATCAGCGTGTCACCGTCTATCTGGTAGCCCTATTTCTAACTCAATGCAAAGTTCTGCTACCCTCCAAGAGTTTGACAAGCCTTTCTCCTGAGACCTTGTGCTATCACCAGCCCTTACTATGCTTAGTCCTGTGTTCCAGTGAGAGGAGAATTCTCACTGAGAGTTCTCTAGGAGGGGCACTGGCTCAAGAGCTGGGCAGTGCAGTCTTGTTTCCCTGACAGGAAGCATTTCTGTGCTGACTCCTGTGTTTGTGGGAGCAATCCTACCCAGTGCTGGGGTCGGAGTGCCGGCCAGCCAGCGCCCTATCCAGTACTGTGTGTGGAGAGGCTGGAGCCTTCTGCAGCAAGGGAATTTGCCCCCTTACCGAAGGGGGGGGCTCCAGGCTCCCCTCTGTGCTCCCCAGATCTGCACCTACTAAAGAGCAGGCACAGATCCGAGGAGACCGCACAGCCCAAATCGGGGTCTTGAGGCCTCACTGATGGGCTTAGGAAATGGCCATATCACCACCTCCCAAGCCCACCCAGGTCCCACCCAAGTCCTGTCTTCTGCCTCGCCCCACCCACCAATCCCCATCCCGAAATGCTTCAGAAAATCCCTTATGCTGACCATGTTCATACCCTCGGTGCAATGGGCACACAGCTTCTGGCCCTTCTCTTGTCTTACTACACAAAACTCCAGGTGGCCACTTCTTCCCTGCACCACTGCTATCTTTTTTCCTCCCCACCCTCTGTAACCCCACAAATGAGACCCCATGGCTTGGGGTCGTGACCCAAGGGTTGGAGAACACTGTTCTAAGAAGAGCACAATCACATGCAAGCATATTGGCACATAGACAGTGGACCTCCTGACCAGGAATTCCTGTCCATTTTTAATTTGATTTCAGCTGTGCACTTGCTGAGCTTCTCTCTGGAATTCTCTGATTTCCTTTAGGTGTGACTTTAGAGTCTGATACAGACACTCCAATCAGGCTAGTGAATAGTATCAGTATCTGCAGTGGGAGAGTGGAAGTGTTCCATGATGGCCAGTGGGGCACCGTTTGTCATGATGACTGGGGTATGGAGGAAGCCACCGTCGTATGCCGTCAGATTGGTTGTGGAGGAGCAGTATCAGCCCCAAGAGGAGCCACCTTTGGAAGTGGAACTGGCCCCATCTGGCTGGCTGATGTCCGCTGTACAGGGAATGAACCAGCTCTCAGTCAGTGTCCAGCAAGTCCTTGGAGAGTAAATGACTGCAATCATCAAGAAGATGCTGGTGTTGTTTGCTCAGGTAGGTTTCAGAACCTATAGCAGTTCATCAATACTTTCCACATGTACCGAATGGATGCAGGAGGATACTAGAGAAAATGGAATATTCTTATCAGAACTGACGTTCACACTGGGGTTGTGGCAGTGCTTGCTCTGTGAGTATGGGTATCAGTGCTCCCCCTTTGCTTCATATCCAAGACCTACTACTACCAACCTGTCCTTTGGAATATTCTAATTGCCCAATGGCCCAATCCTATCCCAGATTGGGCTGTCAGAGGCACAGCTTTATAATAATAATAATAATAATAATAATAATAATAATAATAATAATAAT